>OZ026559.1:3360454-3460454 GCA_964020155.1 Chondrilla cf. caribensis
GCTCTGTGTGCATGTGTAGGTAAAGGAGGGCAGAACATCAGAGAAATTGAGCGTAAAAGTGGAGCTAGAGTACAGGTAATACGTATGTGTGTGTACACAGTGTATCCTAATGTACTGTGTGTACACATTGTCCAGTGATGTACTGTTATATATTGATGTACTGTGTGTACTGTACCTACACACATGATCTTTTTACTTTTTTCCTGTTTCTTCTTCCCGTTTTACTTCCTGTGTTTACTTCCTGTGTCTACTCACCCCTTGCAGGTTGTGAGGAACTCGACGTCATTTGAAGTTCCAGTGAACATAACAGGAAGTGATGATGCCATCAGAACTGCCAAGGACCTCATTGATGAGACAACAGCCGCAGTGACCTCTCCACCATCACATTTTGGGAGCTCGAGAAGCTCAAGTGAGTGTAGGATACATGTATAATAGCCATCTGATACAGGCAATTTGTTCACTTTTCACACAAACGGCACACAATAGTATTCAGTACACAGTATTCCTTCAGTGACCCTTTGGAGAAGGAGCCAACTGTAGTCACTTTCTAACCTCATCATGAGTTTCTTCATTGATACAGTATAGAACCACATATGTATGTACGTAAATTAGTACGCCTCAAAAATAGGACCTCCTCAGTAATGGGACCACCTCAGTAATGGAACCACCTCAGTAATGGGACCACCCCAGTAATGGGACCACCTCAGTAATAGGACCACCTCAGTAATAGGACCACCTCAGTAATAGGACCACCTCAGTAATAGGACCACCCCAGTAATAGGACCACCTCAGTAATAGGACCATCCCAGTAATAGGACCACCTCAGTAAAAGGACCACCTCAGTAATACAACTTCATTTTGGGTGCTCAAGAAACTCAACTGAGTATAGTCAGCATGTACATAGTACTTCCTTCAGTGGTTGACCTTTAGAGAGGTTGCCAACTGTATTTCACTTTCTAAGCTCATCATCAGTAATATCTTTGATGTACGTGTGTTATAGAGAAGCCATTTTTTCACGTCAGCCTTACATAGATTCAATGTAGTAATGTGTTCAGTTTGCAAACAAATTATGTTCAGCACAAAATTACTATGTTTAAGGAATCCATATTACAATATTGATTGACATATGACAAGCAGTTTCGAGAAACTTCATAACCTTTGGAGCAAGTTTCTTATCCATGTACTGAGCACATTCATGGTTAACAGAGTGATCCACCTCTGCTGCCTACAAAGTGAGAGGTTGACAGTAGAGCACAAAACACTAGGGTGTCACTACAATAAACAAACACACTATGTATTGTATGTGTACTGTACATACATGCTCAATTATAATATAATGAACACTTTATATGGGAATATTAAGTAAGTAACTTAGTAATGAGAGAGCATACACACAGGTACATGGTCACTTGAGCAAATTGTCCAGCACACAGTATGGATTAGCATCACTTTAACGAAAATGTCCACGCATGTCATAAGCTCATAATAGGATTGTAGTCAGCTTACATTGCATGTAGTATCTGCATAAATGACAAACAAAACTATTCAGACGGAGTGTATAATTATGCTTATTACCATACATGCACTATGTAAAATTGTATATACACTACTACATACAGTGGGGACTCACAAGTGGGACCATCTATAGGACAGTAAAAGTGGTCTCGATTGCGAGGTGATCCTAATTATGATATTGAAAGTGTATGAAGTAACACGATACGGGAGTTTCTCATTACCAAGGCAGTCATTAATTATAATTGAGGTTCTACTGTACATGCATAAGCGCTCTAACACCAGAATGCTCACTACAGTACTGTTCAGATTGACATTTGATTTCCAGATCTCCGGAAGAAAAAAAAACACCCCTCTGGGTGTGTAAACTACACAAAGCCCTAATCCTAGAAAATCTCTAACCATAATATCAACATAGATATTAATCCCTGTGGAGATATTATATAGACACCCAACCAATACCAAGTATGTATCTATGCTCTTGGACTATAGCTTTCATAGGTCGAGTATCAGTACGGTTGTAAAGTATGAAATTAATAGATTTTCACAGGTACACTGTGCTAAATGTACTCTAATCACAGATCAGATAATAATATTATGCATAGAAAGTGTGAGCTCATATTATACATATAACAGTGTGAGACATTGTGCACCTGCATGCACACACGTGCACACCCATACGCATGCACGCACGCATGTACACACACACAAACACACACACACACACACACACACACACACACACACGCATGTACACACACACACACACACACACACACACACACACACACACACACACACGCACGCACACATACACATGCGCGCGCACACACACACACTCTCACACACACACACACACTCACACACACACACACACACACACACACACACACACACACACACACACACACACACACACTCACTGTCTGTGTACACAATATTATTATACACATATTACAGTAATTATGGTAGTTGTACTTTCAACCTAAAACATGCAGCATTCCACAATATTAATGTTTCTATCACATGAATTCACAATTTCAAGAGTAAGGCACACAGTGTACATACACTTCTAATACAATGCTATTATATTGTTCATTGGGAACTAGTAGTAATAATAATTGCAATGTCACCCTGTCTCAGGACCCGTTGTAGGAAAGAAGCTCACTTGAGCATAAAGTTCTCCGATGATTCTGACTATTAATATTTCACTAGCACAATGAACTGAAACAACAAAGCAATTGTTACTTTGTCGTAGTGCTCTTTAATGGGATATGGTTTGATTATATCTTCCGTATATCATAGTAATCCAATCTCTAGTATGTAGCTATAGTGTCATGCATTACCATCGATGATGTGATTGAAGTTTATGAATCCTACGTCTGGGGCTGTCCATAGTGGTATGTCATCATCATAATAATACCACTGCAAACATTGAACTTGTCTGTGAAGTCAATCCAAGCTTAAGGGACCAAGACAACTTAATCACAGTAGACAAGTACGTGATCTTTAGGTGGAAGTGTTTCAAGGTAGTTGAGGTGATAAAGTGCATATGTATAGCTGGATTGTGGTCACTACAACAGGTGGTCTTATGTACAATGTCATGTTTTCTTTAATGCAAGTTCCTTTGTATAATACTATATGTATATATAACAATGTCAACTCGACTGCATGCTTTGCAAGGCCACATGGTGTACTATATAGCATATTCAACTGTTCTGCAATTTTCATATATTTAACTAAAATCGGATCAACACATGTACAATTGCAATCAAACGATTAATGAATCTTTGTAATCAGCAGGACAATTCAGCAGGTATGTGTAAATCCTATAGTTAAGTTCAGTAGTTATAAAATTAATTAAGCTGCACTACAGCGTATACATAGCTATTGGATGGATCAGCAGATTTTTATTTGGCCAGTAGCTACCCTTCAGGTGTGATGCGAAACGCCTTACCTTTGATCAATTTCAGATATTACTAATAGCCTTCGATTTTCAGCCGATTGAAATCCGTTATCATTGAAACTTCAACAAGAGAAAGTCGGCTTTGTTGATTACCCGATCTGCCATTTTTTCGTCAATACTGCCAAGTTACGTACCTCATGATCAGTCAACTCATATTTCGTAAGAGAGTGGGTTGGATCAGTGGCTAGTCACCACTAGTAATAACGCGTCTCTGGGAAAGTACAGAAATATGGAGATTATTGTATAAGAATACTGGCGAGGCTGCTTGTGTTGACCATGCAATAGCTAAACTTCTCTGCAAGTTTTAAAAAACACATAATGAAGATATGGTTGGCTAAGTAAATTTTCTCCCATACATTGAGTGTGGTGCTATGACCAGAATTCGGCCCAATAGCACCATTTCCAATTATCAAACATGCACGTATGGAGATGGGGTTTTTATTCATTAATTAGTTTATGGCCCAAACTAGGTTGCATGAAAATATGAGGTTGACACGCCCCTGCTCCAATAAACTATGCGAGAAGGTACTTAGCATTATTCTCCTATATTTTCCCATACATTTAGCTAACAATATTAAGCACTCTTGAATGTAGCTAGGGTTACATGCCACATACGGAGATGGGAATTGTTACATACAGTAGTAGGTAAATAGGGCTGAAATATCATGTTGACATGCCCCTTCTCCCATGAGCTATACCAGAAGGTTGGAACCTAGTCTTTCCTATACATTGAGTGTTGTGCTATATAGGACCAGATTCATGGATCTTCACATGCTTAATGCACTCTAATAACAGAATGGATAATAGGTATATTATTTTACAAATGAAGTGCGAGGTCATATTATACATACAACACATACAGCAATGAGACAGTGTGACATTGTACACTTTCATCTACACACGCCCATATGTCTGCAATCACACACACACACACACACACACACACACATGCACGCACACACACATACACGCACACTTTGTACCTATTATACACATATTACAGTTCTAACAGTTACTATAATATGGTAGCTGTAGTTTCAACCTAAAACATGCAGCATTCCACAATGTTTCTATCACATGAATTCAGAATCTCAAGAGTAAGGCACACAGTGTACATACACTTCTAATACTATGCCATTATATTCCCCATAGGGAACTAGTAGTAATAATAATTGCAATGTGACCCTGTATCAGGACCCACTGTAGGAACGAACCTCACTTGAGCATAAAGTTCTCCTATGATTCTGACTTAATATTTAACTAGCTCAATGACCTTGAACCACAAAACAATTGCTATTTTTGTCACAGTGCTCTTTTATGGGATACGTTTGGTTAGTAATCCAATCTGTAGTGTATAGAATCACCGTCGATGATGTGATTGAAGCTTAAATCCTACCTTTGGGCTGTACGTCCATAGTGGTATGTCATCATCATAACAATATCACTGCAAAAGTATGCATATGCGCAGAACTTGCCTGTGAAGTCAATCCAATCTTAAGGGACTAAGACAAGGTAATCACTGTAGACAGGTGGTCTTTGAATGGAAGTACTTCAATGTAGTTGAGATGATAAAGTGCATAATATGTATAGCTGGATTGTGGTCACTACAACGGGTGGTCTTCTTTAATGCATGTTCGTTTGTATAATAATACATATACGTATATATGTCAACCCAGCTGCATGCTTTGCAAGGCCACACGGTGTACCATATAACATATTCAACTGTTCTGCATTTTTCATATATTCAACTAAAATTGGATCGACACGTGTACAATTGTGATCAAATGATTAATATACCTTTGTAATCGGCAGGGTAATTTAGCAAGTATATGTAAATCCTAGTTAAACTCAGCAGTTATAAAACTAATCAAGCTGCACTACAGGGTTTGTGATTATAGTTTTCTTAGATAAAGTTAACTCTTATATGCTATATCCTATCAACCTGTTGAAATTAATCTGCATGAAGTGACCTTCAGTTCTTAGCTACCTATTACCCCGATCTGCAAGGATGGATTGTAAAGGAAAGAATTATTATAAAATTTAAGTGTGATCTATGTTCACAGACAAAGTACTCTGCACGTATACTGACAGTTCTTACTTGCAAATAACAGGAAAGCATGGTCCAATCTCATCTTGTCCAGATATGTAGCCCTCGGGATTAGTTCCATCCGTCCCACAACACCCAAACTGCTCAATGTGGGGCCGTCCTTCACAGTCTGGCTCAAGATAGCATGCAGCTGAAATAGTCAATTCAAATACAAAGTTATTTTTACGAATAACAACAATAACCATCAAAACACTCTTAGACTACACAATTCTATAAACATTACCACTGACTACTTACTCCAAGCCTGGCCTTGATAAGCAATGGCTCCAAGAACCAACAGAACCAATAGGACTCCTTTTCCAAACATTTCAGATCACCTCAAGTTGTTAAATCAAACAAGACTGTCACAGTTGTTCCCACCAAAGAACTCACAGAATGAATGAACAAGTGGAGCTCTGTAGCTCCCTTTTATAGCAACTGGTAGCATGTGACACTCATGCTTGTCATACGCCCACACAGTACTTAATTGATTACACTTCATTTCGCTCAATAAACGTAACTACTGCCTCATAATAACAGACTAGACTCTACATGTTACTATGTATTATGAACACATGATTGACTGTAAAACATACAATTTGTACAAGGTAGTCACAGTTGTTCACAACTGGCAAACTGTGTTCAATGGACAAATTATATATGCTGAATGAGCCATTTCGTACGCAACAGGTGAACTGTTCACTGTGATAAAAATTATATTATTCAAAACAAGTAAACAGTGTACAGTAAACAAAATATTTACGACAGACTGTGTACAACAGGCACACTGTGTACACAATGAACATTTTTTTCATAATTAACAAACTGTGCAACCGGTAACTGTATACAACTGGGTACAATGAGAACAAGACACAACAAGCAAACTGTGCACAACTCTGTAATATGACGAGAGTGACTAAAGACTCTATGATTAGTACACGTGAGAGTACGTACTTAAATACATGTACATTTTATGTTGAGATGTGAACTATACTTATACTCTTGATATATGAGTACACTTTGGAGTACCTATGTATATCCATGTATGCACTATTCTGAGATGTTAACTATGCTGGTTACCTGGTCTTAGGTTATTCCAAGAGTCCAAGCCGATTTCAGCAGAAGAGCAGTGACGACCATGTCAGGTGTGTGGGAGAGTAGGGTATATTCTTCTTGTGTGAGAAAATTCACAATGTTTTTCTCTGTTGATTTTAGACCTCCTAAATACGGTCCTATTGACTGGAAGGCTTTGAAGGAAACAAGACTTGAGGACATGAAGATCAAGTTTGGTGGACTACCACCTGTTGTCAAGGACTTCTACACTGAACACCCGAATGTTGCCAAGAAAACAGCTCCTGAAGTTGAGGAGTTTAGGTATGTATGTGATTGTGTGTGTTTGTGTGTGTGTGTGTGTGTGTGTGTGTGTGTGTGTGTGTGTGTGTGTGTGTGTGTGTGTGTGTGCATGTGTGTGTGTGTGTTGTGTGTGTGTGCGTGTGTGTGTGTGTGTGTGTGTGTGTGTGTGTGTGTGTGTGTGTGTGTGTGTGCGTATGTGTGTGTGTGTGTGTGTGTGTGTGTGTGTGTGTGTGTGTGTGTGTGTGTGTGTGTGTGTGCGTGTGCGTATGTGCGTGTGTGTGTGTGTAGTGTGGGTGTGGATGAGTGGGTATGTGTGTGTACATGCTGTTCATCTCTCATCCTCATCATCTCCCTCTCTCAGATTGCTCAACAACAACATCACAGTAGTAGATCAGAGTGACAAGAACAGACCAGGATGTAACCCCATTTGCTTGTTCGAAGAAGCGTTTGAGCCTTACCGTTAGCTTCTTGGTTGTCTGTTAGTTTGATGGTGACAGCATGCTATTTGCATGTTGGTTTAGTGGAGGTAGTGTGCTATTTGCATGTTGGTTTGTTGGTGATGACATGCTATTTGCATGTTGGTTTGTTGTGATAGCATGCTATTTGCATGTTGGTTTGTTTCTGATAATGTGTTATTTGCATGTTGGTTTGACGATCTTGTACTCTCTTTTGTAGCTGAATTGTTGCAGGAGATAACGAAGCAAGGGTTTGAACGACCCACCCCAATTCAGTGCCAAGTGTGGCCGCTAGCTCTACAAGGACATGATGTCATCGGGATTGCCCAGGTGAGGGAGGAGGGGAAGTACCTCATTATATGCATACTGCAATATGTTGATGCAACCCTATTTCCCACCATTAAACTTACCAGCTATGCGTTACAGTGAATGTTCGATAATCCATCATTGCTTTATCTGCCTCATATCCTGTACCATTATAATAATATACAATCAGTGATGTGTATCCATTTATCCGCCAGACTTTTTAATCCACCATATTTTTTGAAAATGATTTGTTGTGGATTACTTAGTATTTTCACACACACTCGTATTCTCAGTATATACTCAATGTACATGTGTTTAATGTCCTATTCGCCAGTACAGTACGTATGTATGTATGTACAGTGAATCCTTGTTAATCCACCATCACTTTATCTGCCAAACTTTTAATCCGTCATAATTTTCCAGTACCACTATAATGTTAAAGTACCAATGAACATCCAGTTAATCCACCAAACTCATTAGTCCACCATATTCTATGAAAACAAATTGTGGCAGATTATCGAGCAGTTACTGTACCAACGTATTTACCTACCGTCTGATACCACGGTGTTCCCACTCCCCCACAGACTGGCACTGGCAAGACCCTAGCATTCCTCCTACCGGGAATGATGCACATCGAAGGACAAACCATGTGAGTGCATACAGGTGTACTGTGTTATCGTTTGAATCATCTGACCAATGTGTATTGTTGGGTAGTGTTGTATGGAGAGGATACTGTTTGTACATTGAAGTACAGTACACACCCTCCCGATAGTGTCATGCAAGATTTTCAACACACACGCATGCACACATGCACACGCACACACACACACACGCGCGCGCGCTCATGCACACCACACATGTACACAAACAGGACACAGATCACATAAATATTCAAGTATTATGTATTATGTATTCACGAAATGTTTGGTGTACACAAGAGATGCATACTCTTGATAATTAATTGTGTATCATTCAACAATGTGTTTGAATTCATCACTCTCGCTTTCTCTGGTTGTCTCCAGTCCGAGGGCCGAGCGTGCTGGTCCCACGATGCTGGTCCTCTCACCCACTCGTGAACTAGCACTGCAGATAGAGGACGAGGTGAAGAAGTACTCGTACAAGGGGATCAAGTGCGTCTGTGTCTACGGGGGAGGGGACAGGAAGGCACAGATAGACATGGTCGTGAGAGGAGTGGAGATCATCATTGGTGTGTGGCTGTGTACTATATGTGTATGATTTTGTGGACATGTATGCACATTCGTACATATGTACATACGTGGGAGTGTGTATATGCATTTGTATACACACATATGCACGTGTATGTGTTGTTTGTGTTTGTGTGTACGTACATATACTGCATATGTATGTACATGCATATGTGATGCGTGCACATTCACATGTATAGTACATATACGTACATATGTACATTAGTATGGTGGTGAAATGTTGCCATCTCACTGCTATACCTAGTGCGTATGTCTGTGTGTATGTATTCATGAGTGTGGGGCAGGCACATATGGTTGCCGGTTGGGTGTTATTTGCATGTGTGCATGTCAGTGCATGTGCATTGTGTCAGTATTCCTCCTTCATCACACGTGATGCTGTGCTTGTAATCTTCTTCATCTCATGTTCGCACTTCCACAGCTACTCCTGGCAGGCTGAATGACCTGGTCTCCAATGGCTATCTTGATGTTCGCACTGTGTCCTTTCTGGTGAGTTGGTATTCGAGGAATCCTCAGTCCTTTAGTGTCGCATACCAGGAGCTGATAGGGCTGGAATCCTTGTACGAGGACAAAGGAGGTTGTCCCTGAACATCCTACCTCTGCTCTTTGAAGCTGACTACCATGACAATATTGTGATATTTGAGATGTGCTTGCCCCCACCCACATACACACGAATCCTTGTAAACTACTTTTGTCTGCCTCCTCTTGGCCTCGCTCCACAATGAACCTCTGTTGTAGTCAATTTGTACCCTTGTCAACGACTTAGTGTTTACATGCACACATATGTACCTAGCTGGTGGTGTACCTGGTTGTGTCAGCCCATGGTTGTGTACCTGGTTGTGTCAGCCCATGGTGGTGTACCTGGTTGTGTCAGCTCATGGTTGTGTACCTGGTTGTGTCAGCCCATGGTGGTGTACCTGGTTGTGTCAGCTCATGGTTGTGTACCTGGTTGTGTCGGCCCATGGTTGTGTACCTGGTTGTATCAGCTCATGGTGGTGTACCTGGTTGTGTCAGCTCATGGTGGTGTACCTGGTTGTGTCAGCCCATGGTTGTGTGTACCTGGTTGTGTCAGCTCATGGTTGTGTACCTGGTTGTGTCAGCTCATGGTTGTGTACCTGGTTGCATGTGTCGGCCCATGGTGGTGTACCTGGTTGTGTCAGCTCATGGTTCCGTCTCTCCAGGTGTTGGATGAGGCGGACAGGATGCTGGACATGGGGTTTGAGCCACAGATTAAATCAATTCTCTTGGATGTCAGGCCAGATCGTCAGACTATGATGACCAGGTAGAGTGTGAGTGTGTGTGTGTGTGTGTGTGTGTGTGTGTGTGTGTGTGTGTGTGTGTGTGTGTGTGTGCATGTGTGTGTGTGTGTTCATACGTACTTACGTATGTGTGGATTAGTGAGTAGTTGAATGTAATTCAATGGTTGAAGGTGTTGTTCTATGTACTTTCATACATGTCATGATTTTGTATGGACATACATACAGTGCTACATGGCCACCAGGTGTGCGCAGACTAGCTGAGTCATACATGACGGACCCGTTTCAAGTTTCTGTCGGAACTTTGGATTTGAAGGTTTGTGTGCAAGTTTAAGCACATGCTAACATGCAAACACACACACACACACACACGCGCACACACACACACACACACACACACACACACACACACACACACACACACACACACACACACAGACACACACACACACACACACACACGCGCACACACACACACACACACACACACACACACACACACACACACACACACACACACACACACAGACACACACACACACACACACACACACACACACACACACACACACACACACACACACACACACTACCACATGTATCTGTTCATATTTCAAGGCTTGTCATTTGGTAACACAAGTTGTTGAGATGGTCAAGGAAGAAGAGAAGAAATCGCTAGTAAGTAGTTACAGATATCTGATATGAATGTACTTTGCATACTGTATGTATACAAACATCCGCAATAATCAATTACGGTCAATTGGGAGATTTCAATGTGTTGCATGTGGAATAATATGCGCTTTTTTGACATGTACTGCACTATCTAAAATATTTGTTATGTCTGTCACTCATTTTAATTTTGCTTCAGTTGTCTGTGTAGTACCAGAGTGTATTTTGTCTGTCACATTTCATAGTGAAGTTATTTTGTCTGTTTCTTGTCTGACCCTAGTTGTTTTGTCCGTCTTTGCCCCATTTTTTTGTCTGCCACACACAAGACTTGTTTTGTCTGTCTATTGTTCCACCCAATTTGTTTTGTCTGTCACATACAGGAATTATTATTTTTGTCCGTCCCTTTGTCTCATTTATGTTGTTTTGTCTACCTCATTTTTGTAGTTGTTTGAGTTCCTGTCTAGACTAAGGGATGACGAGAAGGCTCTTGTGTTCGCCAGCAAGAAGATCAAGTATGTGTCAATGGTCTTGGTGGACCGCCTTGTGTCTTGTACAGACGTCTTTGAGTACATTGTGTTGGAAATATTGTATTGTACTTGCATTCATGTACATGCATTTCATCTATGTGCTGTGAAATCTCAGTATTCTACTACTGTTTATCAACCAAACCTTGTTATCCACCACAATTTCCCAATACCAATATGATATATATATGTACAAGTACTAATGAATATCCAGTTAATCTGCCAAACTCATTAATCCACCATACGTACTTCTTGAAAACAAATTGTGGTGGACTAACGGGTGGTGTACTCCAGTGTACATGTTACCTCGTGGCGGTGTACTCCAGTGTACATGTTACCTCATGGTGGTGTACTCCAGTGTACATGTTACCTCGTGGCGGTGTACTCCAGTGTACATGTTACCTTAGGGTGGTGTACTCCAGTGTACATGTTACCTCATGGTGGTGTACTCCAGTGTACATGTTACCTCATGGCGGTGTACTCCAGTGTACATGTTACCTCATGGTGGTGTACTCCAGTGTACATGTTACCTCGTGGTGGTGTACTCCAGTGTACATGTTACCTCATGGTGGTGTACTCCAGTGTACATGTTACCTCATGGTGGTGTACTCCAGTGTACATGTTACCTCATGGCGGTGTACTCCAGTGTACATACATGTTACCTCATGGTGGTGTACTCCAGTGTACATGTTACCTCATGGCGGTGTACTCCAGTGTACATACATGTTACCTCATGGCGGTGTACTCCAGTGTACATACATGTTACCTCATGGCGGTGTACTCCAGTGTACATACATGTTACCTCATGGCGGTGTACTCCAGTGTACATGTTACCTCATGGTGGTGTACTCCAGTGTACGTGTTACCTTGTGGTGGTGTACTCCAGTGTACGTGTTACCTTGTGGTGGTGTATACGTACGTACGTATATTCCAGTGTACATATGTACATACATACTTCACATTGTGTACTTCGTTTGGTATTTCAGAGCAGACGATATCAGCAGTGACCTGATTCTCAACGGATACAGTGTGCAAAGTATCCATGGCGACAGGGATCAAGCAGATAGGGAACAGGCTTTACTGGATTTCAAGGAAGGTCTGTTGAATTTTCTGCTTTGTCTATTATTCCTCAATTCTGTTGTGACATGCTGAGTTGTGTACTCCTGGTTGAGAATAATGTGTTATTATGCCTAGTTTTTTCACTTTTTTATTGGCACATACTTTCAATGTAATGCGGTGTCTTATTTCTGTATGTGTGTGTGTGTGTGTGTGTGTGTGTGTGTGTGTGTGTGTGTGTTTGTGTCCGTGCGTGCATGTGTGTGTGTGTGTGTGTGTGTGTGTGTGTGTGTGTGTGTGTGTGTGTCTGTGTGTGTGTGTGTGTGTGTGTGTGTGTGTGTGTGTGTGTTGTGTGTGTGTGTGTGTGTGTGTGTGTGTGTACTGTACTGTATGTGTGTCCGTGCGTGCATGTGTGTGTGAGCATACCTGTGTGTGCGCGTGTGTGTCTGCCTTGTGTATCAATCAATCAACCTTGTGCTGCCTCCCTCTGCATAGGACGAGTGAACATCCTCATAGCAACTGATGTGGCTTCACGAGGACTGGATATCAAGGACATTAGGTACGTTCAACCATCATAGCCCAACCGATGTAGTTCAACCAGCATAGTCCAACCGATGTAGTTCAACCAGCATAGCCCAAACGATGTAGTTCAACCAGCATAGTCCAACCAGTACCACTCTACTACTAGCATCTTCAGTATCTCATACTGTCATTCGTTAGTTTTAGTCCCACACCTTGCTATTGACCATTTTTAGCTATTTGTTATGGATTTTCCTGTTATCTCGGTCTACTGTTGACCGAAATCTGCCATTTTGGTGTGACATCATGTGCGTATATAATGGCGTATCGCTCAACTTTTACCTCGAGTTAGACATTGAGCATGTGTTGCCGGATGTGTAGGTCTTCACAGAATCCAGGGAGAGCCCCAGTGTATACAGTATCTGTCTAGCTTCCTCTTGTGTGTCCGTGATCTCACCAGGGTACTTCCTGCTGTAGTGTGGGAAAATGTAATATAGCGACAGTTTCACAACAGTCACTGTGGTGGTTATGGTGATGATGTAAAGGCATCTCCAAGTCCATGTGTGCCTAGCATGTTTACATGTGTGCCTACTACTACAGTGGACATTTGAGCAGTCACGACCTGTCTGGTATTGGGACCGATCCAACCGATGTAGTTCAACCAACATAGTCCAACCAATGAAGTCCAACCAGCATAGTCCAACCGATGTAGTTCAACCAGCATAGCCCAACCGATGTAGTTCAACCAGCATAGTCCAACCGATGTAGTTCAACCAGCATAGCCCAACCAATGTAGTTCAACCAGTATAGTCCAACCGATGTAGTTCAACCAACATAGTCCAACCAATGAAGTCCAACCAGCATAGTCCAACCGATGTAGTTCAACCAGCATAGCCCAACCAATGTAGTTCAACCAGCATAGTCCAACCGATGTAGTTCAACCAGCATAGCCCAATCGATGTAGTTCAACCAGCATAGTCCAACCGATGTAGTTCAACCAGCATAGTCCAACCGATGTAGTTCAACCAGCATAGTCCAACCGATGTAGTTCAACCAGCATAGCCCAACCAATGTAGTTCAACCAGCATAGTCCAACCGATGTAGTTCAACCAGCATAGCCCAATCGATGTAGTTCAACCAGCATATTCCAACCGATGTAGTTCAACCAGCATAGTCCAACCAATGTAGTTCAACCAGCATAGTCCAACCAATGTAGTTCAACCAGCATAGTCCAACCGATGTAGTTCAACCAGCATAGTCCAACTGGTGTAGTTCAACCAGCATAGTCCAACCGATGTAGTTCAACCAGCATAGTCCAACCGATGTAGTTCAACCAGCATAGCCCAACCGATGTAGTTCAACCAGCATAGCCCAAACGATGTAGTTCAACCAGCATAGTCCAACCGATGTAGTTCAACCAGCATTGCCCAAACGATGTGGTTCAACCAGCATATTCCAACCGATGTAGTTCAACCAGCATAGCCCAAACGATGTAGTTCAACCAGCATAGTCCAACCAGTACCACTCTACTACTAGCATCTTCAGTATCTCATACTGTCATTTGTTAGTTTTAGTCCCACACCTTGCTATTGACCATTTTTAGCTATTTGTTATGGATTTTCCTGTTATCTCGGTCTACTGTTGACCGAAATCTGCCATTTTGGTGTGACATCATGTGCGTATATAATGGCGTATCGCTCAACTTTTACCTCGAGTTAGACATTGAGCATGTGTTGCCGGATGTGTAGCGATAGGTCTTCACAGAATCCAGGGAGAGCCCCAGTGTATACAGTATCTGTCTAGCTTCCTCTTGTGTGTCCGTGATCTCACCAGGGTACTTCCTGCTGTAGTGTGGGAAAATGTAATATAGCGACAGTTTCACAACAGTCACTGTGGTGGTTATGGTGATGATGTAAGGTGCCTACCACGTCCATGTGTACCTACCACGTCCATGTGTACCTACCACGTCCATGTGCACCTACCATGTACATGTGTGCCTACTACGTCCATGTGCACCTACCATGTACATGTGTACCTACCATGTACATGTGCACCTACCATGTACATGTGTACCTACCATGTACATGTGTACCTACCATGTACATGTGCACCTACCACGTCCATGTGCACCTACCATGTACATGTGCACCTACCACGTCCATGTGTACCTACCATGTACATGTGTGCCTACCACGTCCATGTGCACCTACCACGTCCATGTGTACCTACCACGTCCATGTGCACCTACCATGTACATGTGTGCCTACTACGTCCATGTGCACCTACCATGTACATGTGTGCCTACATATATGCATACTTACATATGTAGGTATTCCATGATGTAATGACCATTGAACAGTGCACATACTGTATAAACAGCTGAACTTCCATAACTAGACACACTGAATAGAAATAGTGCAGATGTAGTTTCATGTTATTTTCAATTCAACTTTCAGTATGTTACACTGGATAGCCACAACAGTGGGAATATGTTTGTGCAAAAAACAGTGACCAATTTGGAAATCCCCAGAATTCGAAATTGGTCTAGAATTTGAGCACAACAGCCATTGCCAAATGCATTATCTTCAGCGAAGGTTCTTCTAAGCTGAATAGGGACACCAAAGTAATTGAAGTACGAGGGCAGTAGCCCCACAGGGTTTTTTTTAATTCGAATTACTTGGTCACCTCGAAAGAGTGGACCACTTCTGTACAGTGGACATTTGATCAGTCCTAACCTCTGTACAGTGGACATTTGATCAGTCCTAACCTCTGTACAGTGGACATTTGATCAGTCCTAACCTCTGTACAGTGGACATTTGAGCAGTCCTAACCTCTGTACAGTGGACATTTGATCAGTCCTAACCTCTGTACAGTGGACATTTGATCAGTCCTAACCTCTGTACAGTGGACATTTGATCAGTCCTAACCTCTGTACAGTGGACATTTGAGCAGTCCTAACCTCTGTACAGTGGACATTTGATCAGTCCTAACCTCTGTACAGTGGACATTTGATCAGTCCTAACCTCTGTACAGTGGACATTTGAGCAGTCCTAGCCTCTGTACAGTGGACATTTGATCAGTCCTAACCTCTGTACAGTGGACATTTGAGCAGTCCTAACCTCTGTACAGTGGACATTTGATCAGTCCTAACCTCTGTACAGTGGACATTTGAGCAGTCCTAACCTCTGTACAGTGGACATTTGAGCAGTCCTAACCTCTGTGCAGTGGACATTTGAGCAGTCCTAACCTCTGTACAGTGGACATTTGAGCAGTCCCGACCTGTCTGGTATTAAGAAGTTACATTGTGTATGTGTTTACACAATCACATTTGTTGTATATTGTTTGTGATTATTATGTTGTCTTGTTTGTTTTCCCTCCAGTTATGTTGTAAACTATGATTTTCCTCGTAACATTGAAGACTATGTACATCGTGTGGGCAGGACAGGGCGTGCCGGGTGAGTGAGACACACCCACAACAAGCGATATTGTTGACATGCGTACACGTGTGTACATTTTCAAACCTACTTCGACTACTTTCAATCTCTTAATTGATTAATTACCTTCATTAATAATTGCAAATACCATGTGGTGATCTATTGTAGGAATGCACATAAGTACGTTTGTGATTATTGCTGTTTGAAATTTCCTTCCCGATATTTTTAACTTTGTGCTATCCACTTCCAGCCGATCGGGTAGATCATTGACGTTTTTCACACGCGATGACTGGAAGTACGCTAATGAGCTCATTGCCATTCTGGAGGAAGCTGGACAGGTACCTCCCACCAGCATACACTGTGTGATTATTTCTCTTCCACAGGGCAATTCCATCGGGCTATGTTTGTCTTCTGCATGTGTACTCCTGGACTATGTTACCTGTACAGTACACTGGGCCCATGTTACCTGTACAGTACACTAGACCCATGTCACATTTACATGTACACTGGGCCCATGTTACCCGTACAGTACACTAGGCCCATGTCACATTTACGTGTACACTGGGCCCATGTCACCTGTACAGTACACTGGGCCCATGTCACCTGTACAGTACACTAGGCCCATGTCATCTGTACAGTGCACTGGGCCCATGTCACCTGTACAGTACACTAGGCCCATGTCACCTGTACATGTACACTGGGCCCATGTCACCTCAACATGTACACCAGCCCCTTCAATATCCCACAATCAATCTTTGTTTCAACTGGTACTATTAAGTATCCCTAGGTCAGATCTTCCCAGTGCTAAGTTGAAACCGTTCCTCATGAATCTTGATATCGATCTGTTAGATGGTGATTGATACGAAGGAAGAATTGCCTGAGTGATTACATTGATGGATTTGGCATTGCGTCACCAGCTATAATCCGTAGAGCTGACTTCCCACAATCCTAGAAGTGTCTTCCTCAATGAAACTATTCAATTGACAGCAATGGTCTATTGCCAGTTTTCAATTTGTAATTTGCCTAACTCTTAGTATGACAACCACCTTACATGCCTTTATCTTGTGTACTAGCATGTGTACAGTAGTGTTATAGTGATATTCATGTGTGTTGAGTGTGTGTGTGTGTGTGTGTGTGTGTGTGTGTGTGTGTGTGTGTGTGTGTGTGTGTGTGTGTGTGTACCTGTGTGTTAATAGTTGTGGGTGGATGGGTGTAGGATTTTTTAAGGGATAGTGCTCAGTATGACACAAGGCATGGCAAGGTTTACAATGCATAGGGCTGGAATTCAATGGTGCAGCAGGACACTATGCCTCAGTATAGCTGGGGAGGACCCTGTATATCACATATGTACGTACGTATATCTTGTAGTGTGTATACTTATTACGTAGGTATGTGCTCGTTCAGGTACATACAGTGGTATATGTAGTTTAGTTGTATAACCTCTCCACAGTTCTTATGTGTACAAGATAACACCCTTAACAGTATGAATGTATGTAATAGTATGTATGAACGTATGTATGTACATACCTATGTACAATATGGATGTACGTATATGTTAATATGCAAGAGTAGACATACGTACAGGGGACCTCTCTATAAAGGACGCATTGGGACCAGCTAATTTGTCCACTGTAGAGAGGTTGTCCACTCTTCAGAGGTGAAAAATGTATTAACACTATAGGAAAGTTCATTTTTGGTGCCTTAGAAAGTGTCCTTTGTAGGGAGGTAATTTCTATGTGTCCTTATTGGGAGAGTCCTTTAGTAGAGGTTCCGCTGTATAGGTATATAGGTGTATGGGCATGTATACACAGTTCTGCTTACATAAGGGCAGACCCCCTGCTGTGGGTGTTGGCAGGGATGCATGTTCACATGTGTACATAACCTCATGTTTCGCACCTCTCCAGTTGATATGTATGACAATTAAGGATGTTTACTCTAAAACCTTTCACACCTGACTAATCTGTTGTGTACACTTGTTGTCTCAAACTGTGTAAACAAGCTCATAATCATGTGAAGTATGTAAACAACCAGACCTCTTCCCCTGGAATATAAGTTACTACACCTAAAAATCATTTCTTTGCCATGAGGTGGTCTGTTGAGTCATACAATGTACACTCATTATTTGGTGATCTGTTGACTGTACAATGTACACTAAGTTTGGGTGGTCCTCTTTGGACAGGTCGGGTCAGTTAAAATTGCTTTGACAATCCCCAGTGGGTAATTGATTATGCTGGCATCATCATGCAATCCTGGGGAGATGCCAGTAAAGGTCATCTGTAAAATGGCATTTCTTTGTGTTGACAATGGTTGAATTTTGGGTGGTCCAGTGATATGGCGTGATCCCATAGGGAGTGGATGTTTATTGAGAGTAGCAGATGTGCGGGTGGTCCCATGATGTGGGGATTTGATAACAGTTTATGTGTGAGTTAGAATCTCCACTTATGTTTAGATGTAGAGAACCTCACATCAGGAGCATTTACTGTGCATGCAGTGCTAACTAGTCTGCTGAGTCAGCACTAGTATGAGTCCCCCTCTTCAGAAGGATCAGAATTGTTAAAATTGTTCTGACCAACCTAAGTGCGTAATTGATTATGCTGGCATCATCTCCACATGGTGGTGCAATCCTTGGCAAGAAACCCAGTAAAGGTCATTTGTTAAAAATCATTTATTTGTGTTGACAACAGTCGCATTTGGGTGGTCCAGTGATAAGGGGTGTGGGTGGGTGATCTCATAGGGAGTGGATTTTTATTGAGGGCAGCTGATGTGTGTGTGGTCGCAGGAGGTGGGGATTCAAGAGCAGCGGATGTGTGTGTGGTCCCAGGAGGTGGGGATTTGAGAGTAGGGGATGTGTGTGTGGTCCCAGGAGGTGGGGATTTGAGAGCAGCAGATGTGTGTGTGGTCCCTTGAGTTGGGATTTGAGAACATTCAACATGTGGGCTGGAGTAGATATGGAAGAACTTCTCCATGGTTGGTGACATCACGGAAGATTGGCCAACATACTGCAAGAAGGTGTCAGCAGTAACATCACATGACCAGAATATGCAAAACAACTTTACATTTATACGTTTGTACCTCGGAAGCTTATCAGGACTTCATCAGTTATTGATAACAGTGTGTGTGTGTGTGTGTGTGTGTGTGTGTGTGTGTGTGTGTGTGTGTGTGTGTGTGTTGGATGTAATAATTAGTGTGAGAGAGAGTGAGTTACGTAGTGTTTGTGTGTGCACGTACATATGTGTGTACCTCCATGTATCCTGTATGCCATGTGTATGTGTGTGTGTGTGTGTGTGTGTGTGTGTGTGTGTGTGTGTGTGTGTGTGCTTGTTTGTGTGTGTGTGTGTGTGTGTGTGTGTGTGTGTTGTGTTTGCATGCATGCTTGCTTACACTTTTGTGGACTCACTATCCATGGATGTGATTGCACAATTCCTCTCACATTCTTGACCTGTCAACAAAGAATGTATTTTCCCATAATAGCCCTATTGTCGTCATATCAATACATGACATCACTCCACAAGGACCCTCCTGTATTGGCCGAGCTGGTGGTCCAATTGGTTCCAATTGTGTGTGTTTGGTCTGAGGTGGCATGACCATGACTTGTTGAATGTGTCACAAAATTTCTTTTTTTCAACAAATTGGAGGAGACAGATGCCTATATCTCCCTCGAGTTTTATGTGGGGATAGGGAAGGTCTCCACTATAGTGATTAAAGGAGGGTTCTTCCAATGCTTTCAGAATCCTTAACGATACCAGGACTCTTGCTGAGGAAACTCACTTGGTTTCAGGTTTCTTTCCGTGGGACAACAAGCGCAGTAGTTGGGAAAACCCTGCAAACACTTCCATCCCTTCCCTGACACTTCCTTACCTTATGATGCTTCCTTGTCTCATCATGGCATTTGTTGGTCAAAACATAGACACATAACTTGCTATTAACCTTTCTCATCTAGCCATGATTCGCACACAAACGTAGCAGTTCACTCGAAATATGTACTGATGTGTGTGTAGGAATGTTTTGTCGGGAGCTGCTTATCCTTTAATGTTCAATGTACCTATGTATGTGCATACATGATCTGTATGTAAGTGGTATTCATGTATACGTATGTACATATGAACGTACATGTTACCTTGCTCAATAAGTGCTTTAAAGGGAAGACCAAATCTGTGCTTGTAATCCAAGGTACTTACTTACTATCAGGACACATGTACGTGCATACGTACCAACCACAACTGTGTACTAACCAGGAATGTTTGCATACTAACCAGGAGTGTGTACAAGTGTGTACTAACCAGGTGTATGTACGTACGTACGTAGGTACGTACTAGCCAGGAGCGTGTACTAAACAGGAGTGTGTGCTAACCAGGAGTGTGTACTAACCAAGTGTGTATACTAACCAGGAGTGTGTACTAACCAGGAGTGTGTACTAACCATGAGTGTGTACTAACCAGGAGCGTGTACTAACTAATAGTGTACTAACCAGGAGTGTGTACTAACCAGGAGTGTGTACTAACCATGAGTGTGTACTAACCAGGAGTGAGAACTAACCAGGAGTGTGTATCAACCAGGAGTGTGTACTAACCAGGAGTGTGTACTAACCATGAGTGTGTACTAACCAGGAGCGTGTACTAACTAATAGTGTACTAACCAGGAGTGTGTACTAACCAGGAGTGTGTACTAACCATGAGTGTGTACTAACCATGAGTGTGTACTAACCAGGAGTGAGAACTAACCAGGAGTGTGTATCAACCAGGAGTGTGTACTAACCATGAGTGTGTACTAACCAGGAGTGAGAACTAACCAGGAGTGTGTATCAACCAGGAGTGTGTACTAACCAGGAGTGTGTACTAACCAGGAGTGTGTACTAACCAGGAGTGTGTACTAACCAGATTACTTACATACTAAGCAAGTTGTACTGTACATATGTATGTCTTCACTGCATGATAGGGTTCCTGCCTCAATACCTACAAGAGCACATGTACATGTATCTACACACATAATCTGCCATAGACCTCACTTAGGTGTGTACAGGTGTGCATACCTTCGCAGTTCACTGTATGCTCTGAACCGGCGACCTCTGTTCGCAGGTGTTAGTGCAGTGTGTCCTGATAATAAGCACAAAGATCCACTTTGACCTTATTTGTCATACGATAGCATCGCAAGCATTTCACTGTGCCTTGATGAATGTCAAGGGAAGCCGCTTAAGGAAGTCCTGTGCGAAATGTATTTACCCCTCAAGTCCACTTCTCCCTGGGTGATGTGGAGGAAGGAGTATGCATGAGATTGTTGAGAGTTCACTTAGTCTTTCTTATGGCTATGAGGTACATAGTTATAACTGATTAGGTGTAGTACTGTTTCTATTACCCATGCTTGGAGGTTTCTCCCACTCAGCTACACTGAATATCTCAGTGACCGCCCACACAACTGTTCTTTGAAGTCTGCACTCACCTCAGCTGATAACCCCTGTGCCCCTCCAACTCCATTTACTATGTGTGTGTGCCCCTCCTACTCCATTTGTTGTGTGTGTGCCCCTCCTACTCCATTTGTTGTGTGTGTGCCCCTCCTACTCCATGTTGTTGTGTGTGTGCCCCTCCCACTCCATGTACTTGCATGTGCCCCTGTTAGGTGATGGCAGTGGTGGTAGTGATTGTAGTGATTGTGAATATGTGGGTGGTATTAATATTGTGACAGTGGATGCAACACAGATTGAGCACATTAACCTTGGATTCAAGCTTTATTTGTTTGTCTTTCTTGATTTCAACTATTGGCATCAACTCCTGCCCCTAGCTAAATTGATACGTTCAGTCAAACATGCTAATAACTACGTCAGCATTTTGAAGGGCACACCAAATCTGTACGTAGTTCTTATCAGAGGTGCTTGCTATCAGTTCTGGTTGACATAGTGTACATGCGCTAGAGACTGAGTGAGGTGTACTCACTAACCAGGAGTTGTACTAACCCAGGTACTCTCTAAGCAAGTTGCCCTGTACCTGAAAACTAATATTCATTATTACGTGTGGTATTCACTCCTAGACATGTTCAAGTGTAGATAACAGTCATAGTTCACATTCTAATGGGTACTGTACTGTATGTGCCTCAGACCTATGTGTGTATCAATGTAGATACTGTGTATGTGTGTACGTACAGTCCAACTTGCTTAGTAAGCACCTTGAAGGGCACACCTAATCTGTGTTTCTCATCCGAGTACTTACTACCAGTACTGTTTGACATAGTGTACATCAGCTATGTAGTATACATTATAATATGTCTAAAGTACACTTCACGGTACATGTGCATGTACTGTCGTACCTGTATATCTGCATATGTATGTACGTATTATTGTTGTGTGCAGTGAATTCTCGTTAATCTGCCACCACCTTATCCACCAAACCTTTCAAGCTGCCATGATTTCCCAGTACCAATATAATGTACAAGTATGAATGAATATCCAGTTAATCCGCCAAACTCGTTGATCCACCATATTCTTTGAAAACGAATTGCGGCAGATTAACGAGTATTGACTGTATATTCCCTATGTATGTACGTATATTCGTATGTATGTGTATTTGTGTCATGGTAGACTGGTAGATCAAAGGAAAAAGTGTTCATAAACGTCTATAGTACACCAGTAATCAAGTTATTTAGGATACATCACCTTTCCAGTAGCTGATCAGACCAATTTCCTGTCACTAACAACATCAGCAACTACAAACAATGGAGCAATAACAAAATTGCCATCCCATGACACCAGCTAGTTATGTCCCTTCCTAACAGGATGTGCAGCTGTACAGTCACATTTACAAATAATCATCAAGGTTGTCAGCCCGAGGTGGTTAATTGAAAGTGTGACTGTATAGCTGCATATCCTGTTTGAAAGGGGCATATAGAACTACTACGTCTTATCCCTGATGGCTTTGTATGTACGTACATACTTCTAAGTACATAATATGTGTACACTGATGTTTGTAGCAGAGTAGGCGTGGCATTTTGGAAAATAAAATGATGAAACACCCAAAGTATTGCAAATCAGGCAATCAGGAGTTCATTCCATCCAAAACTCAAATCTGGATTTCTCAGAGCCTGAAAAGACTAATGCCAGCTTGCACAGTCAACATACCTTGGATAAAATTCATTTTCCCATATTTTGCGTCAGTTTGTTCTGAACACATTGAAATGCGTAAGTAGTCGCAGCCTCACTCCCTGCCACACCCCCTGCCACACCCCCTGCCACACCCTCAGCCTGATAAATTCCTTTGTTAACATCGCAATCACAGGGATATTCTTCAACACCTATGTTAGTCACATGTATTACAGATTGCCACATCCTGATAATTTTACTAGGGGGTGTGGCCTGCATCCTGATTGGTGTAGTAATGTGGGCGTGGCGTGACACTAGGAAAAAATGAAATTTAAAGTGCCATCTCATCTGCCAACTAAAGCGATATTTTTGTGTTGACCCTCCACTTAACAATGCCAACTACTCGTGGGGATAAAATCATTTTTCCTTATTTTGTCTTAATCAGCCTCGAATACACGCAGACAATGCCTTCAGAATAATATAGTGGACCCTTGTTGTTGTATCCTGACGAAGACCTTCCTGGTCCAATTGACGAACACCCCTGAAGACAAAACATTGCACTTTCTCCAAATTTTGCCTAGCCCTTTTTGTAAGTGTTTGGTATCGCTATACTTCATTACTTGATTCCATACATACACAAATATATACCTCTTCTGGAAACAGCCACTGACTGAGCCAAATGCTTCTCTCTGTTCATAAAACACGCACTTAGCAGTGTCAATGGGACAATCCTCAAACATTCAAACATTGCGATAAAAATCCTTTTTCCTTATTTGTCTGAATGGGTCGTGAATACGCTCAGCAAACGACCACTTAATGGTATCCTACACACACGTTGGTTCAATCCTGATGAAGACCTTTACGGTTGAATCAGCAAAAACCTTTGTGTGGTATTGGCCAAGATTTTGTGTCGATGTATCACGCTGTCGTGAGCTACCCGACATCTCCTTCTGAACAATCTGTAGATATGGCACTAGCTCACTAGCTGTGTACCGGGAACCTCTCCACTGAGAGCATTTGAGGGACTCACTATTAGTTCTTATTACAGAGGTTCTATCACTTCTGAGGTCACATTATACACTACAGTACTACACTGGGATAAGGGAGGTGTCCTCATTACAGAGGTTTCCTCAATTCAGATGTTATGTAATACACAGTTGTGCTTCATTGGGACAGAAGTAGGTGTCCTTATTTCAGAGGTTCCCTTAGTTGAGATTGTTGTAACAGAGATTTCGCCCTACAAACATACAGTACTTGTCACTTCTGGGAACAGCTACACACTTAGCTGGATGCTTCCCTCTGTTCTTGACCGCTTGGTCGATCGGTCAGAATTCTTATCATTTTTTTCTTGAAATATTTTTCATTCATTTCATTGTGTGAACGAATGCAAGTATGTGTTGGATGCTTTTATGTATATATGCATTGTATGTCTGCATGTATGTGTACCTTGTATACCTACATGTATGTGTACATCAACTCTATGTATGTATGTATACATTGTATGCTTGTATGTCTACCTTGTATGCATACATGTATGTGTACATTGTATGCCTGTACACCTGTACATCAACTGTATGTATGTGGACAATGTATGCCTGTGTCTATACATACACATGTATGTATGTATAACAAACGTTCTAATGTATGTATTGTGCGTATTCTGCCTACCCGAGGTCCTCTGTACAGAGGATTAATTGCCTGTTTCCTTCCTAAAGGTAATGTGATAAGTAGCCTGTACCCTGATTGGTGGTAACAGGAGAGGCCTACAGGGATATGTATCCTATGTTCCCCGGAAATCACCAGACGAGACAATATTATTGATTAATCAGTTGTGTCATGGTTGTTAAGTGGATCAAAATAAGATGGTGATACATTAATGAACCTCTACAGCACACTTGATCATGTCAGTAACGATGCAGCACCTTTCCATTAACTGATCAAGCCAATTTCCTGTGACTTTGGTAACATCAAACAATGGAGCATAATCAAAGGTGCCATCCCATAATGCAAGCTAGTGATGTCCCTTACAAATGGGATATGTAGCTATGCAGTCACACTTAGAATCAATCACGAAGGCGTCAGCCTGTGGTGAGAATTTGTGACTGTTTTAGCTGCACATCCCTGTTTCAAAGGGTCATGTCTAATTCGTATTTCCCGAATTTTCTTCTAATTTCCTGCCTTGTACTCAATCAATTAATCCTGAGTATGAAGCCTGTGCTGTATCACTGACTGGTGCTACTTGGCCTACATATGCTTTTCCTTTGATCTACCCCTCAACCAGGAAACATGCTCACGCACACACATGTACAATGTATATCTTTGTATACATCCTTAGGGATGCGTTATGCACTTGTATTGGTGGTATATTTTGCACATACATTATTTCCCAGCTGTTCTATAGTCTGACACCATCTATGCAGTGTCCATATGTTTTCATTGTTTACAGTAAAACTGTACAATAAGAACATAATATTATGATGCTTTGATGTGTATCTTTTGGAATACATTTCTGTTTCCATGGCAACCTTTAAGTCTGGTGCATAATGTCCACTCATCAACATTGTTACCATGTTGTCTTCTTTGCTACACACACAATTCTTAATCTGTGTGTGTGTGATTGTGTGTTTGTGTATGTGTGTGTTTGTGTGTGTACGTATGTGTGTGTGTTTGTATGTGTGTGTGTGTGTGTATATGTGAGTGTGTGTGTGTGTGTGTGTGTGTGTGTGTGTGTGTGTGTGTGTGTGTGTGTGTGTAAAGCTGCAAGTGTGCACACGTGTCTACAGTCAGGAGGTAGACATCAGCTCACAATGTAGGGACTATTGCTGAGTCCACTCCCCTCTTCTGTTCGATGTGCCTCCCACTGCTAATGGAATTTGTATAGAAAATGATTTTTATCTCCACTGTATGTCGATGCTGTGTTCAAACAAAGCATCTCCTGTGTGTTGTGTTAGTGGGCTGACCCCAGGACCAGCCACTCTTCCTGGCCATGCACCGAAAAGTGTAGTCTAT
Organism: Chondrilla cf. caribensis; assembly: GCA_964020155.1. NCBI lineage: Eukaryota > Metazoa > Porifera > Demospongiae > Chondrillida > Chondrillidae > Chondrilla > Chondrilla cf. caribensis. The sequence continues at coordinate 3,386,889 of OZ026559.1, forward strand.
CGGTTTAACAGTTTGTCCGTTGACATTCCAATCTTTTACAACTATCGATCAATTTTTAATAAAATTTGGATGAATTTAAGGCTTAGTCTACACTAAGTCCATTAGAGCCTTAGTATTATGGCCCCTCTATTTACACACTATCTGATTTATGCCTAGGAGAAGCAATTCTTCAACAGAAGATAGAACATCTCACGAGAATATGTCTCTCTTCTCTCTCCCTCTCCCAACTTTCTCTTCTATTCTCCCTCACCCTCTACTCCCTCCCCCACTCCCCCACTCTCACCCTCTCCATCCCCTCTCTCCCTCCCCATGCCTGTGTACGTATAACTGACCTCTTGTCTATCGAATAGTCTCATTTTACCCACTACTGTCATGCCTATTTCGTGTGTGCATGCGCTGTCAACATGAGTGCAGTGTGGATGTAATGGATAGAGTAACATGACCTGTATACATTGCACAATCTTGGCAACAAGAGGTAGCAAGGATAACCAAATACTGTTGAGTACATCTAAACTATACAATTCATGTACGGGGTACTGTATGTTTATGTGTGTGTGTATGGTAACCTGTATACACAAGAGGCTGAATTGATAGAATTCTGTGGTTAGGGTCATTTTTCACTGAGAATACAATCCACTCTCCCACCTCTCTGTAAGCATTTATGCATACCATTTACCAGTGTGTTTGTGTTTGTGTGTGTGTGTGTGTTTGTGTTTGTGTGTGTGTGTGTGTGTGTGTGTGTGTGTGTGTGTGTGTGTGTGTGTGTGTGTGTGTGTGTTGGATGTGATAATTAGTGTGAGAGAGAGTGAGTTACGTAGTGTACGTGTGTGCACATATGTATATGTGTACCTCCATGTATCCTGTATGCCATTCGTGTGCTGTAGAGTAATATGTGTGCATGTGCATATGTACGTGTGTGTTCACCCGATACCAGTGTGGGTGTGCGTATATTCATACCAGCATGTGTACCAATCTACATAGATATTCGTATGTGTGTGTCAATCTCTTAGGTTGTGTATATGTGGTCACTTTAAAGCATAATTCAAGACTCGAATATCATAAACATGTACCCACATCAGTCACCAGCTCCACAGTATTTATAAAGTACTCATTCTTTGTAGATAGCTTAGGTATGCCTTTAGGTGTATATCTTGTTCTACCTTGTCGATGTATCTGTAATCGTACATCTGTTAGTTTTGTTCACGAATTGCCTGAAAGACACCGATGGTCTTGATGAATTCATTAACGAATTCATTAACAAGGGCTGCCTTGTCAACACACAGCACTTTGTAATTTAGTGCCTGCCAATGAAGATCAAAGGGTGCGTGTGCTCACATGCATGCTTTCTACAAGTGTTATCAAAGTGACATTTTTTGCTTGCTTGCTTTACACCTCCATACCCACCTGAATACGTAAGTAGTTCGATTATTCCCCACCATTGTAGTGTCCATGGTATATGTGAGTGCAAGTATGTAGTGGCAATAAGCCGTCATTCAAAGTCCCAACAGTGTAATCATGTACGTATTCATCTCCATTCAGTGAAACATTTTCATAGCAAACTCCTCTATGACGTACAAATTTCTTGATATCACAAAGCGGTGACCTCAGCCAAGTGTTACAGTTCAGCATGGGAAGTTGTTCTGATATAACAAGCTCCGGCCTATGACAAACAGCTTGCCGGGGAATTTCTGGTTTGTTCTGTGTAGGAGTGTTCGACAGCATTATTACTCAAATGCTTTTATGGTGTGCTAATCCCCATGTAGCACTCCATCCTATGTACCTACAAAGTGGTGGTACACTAAACACAAGTACACAATAAGAGTGCCTGTATACCCTTTGTTTTAATCCCAGCGATTGACAATCTTCTGCCCCGTTCCTTTCTCTGGAACTCCATCCATAAGGACCCTGTCATCATATTTCCTGTACCAAATCACTCTCCTAATGTCTTTCATCAAAAAGAAATTTTTATGTACATATATATAGTATAGTGTTTGTGTGTGTGTGTGTGCCTACATGTACGTATATGTACATCATGTCGTCCCTTTGTGTGTTTTGTGATAAACAGACAATAATTTCCAAATTGTAAGCTGACACAAACCTTGGAATTGAGGAAACATTCATTTCATTCCATGTCCCAGTGTGGTACCATAGTGTACTAGGTGACCTTGAAATTATGGAAACCTCTATATTAAGGACACCATTCCATGTCCCAGTGTGATACTATAGTGTACTGAGTGACCTTGGAATTGTAAAACCTCTATATTAAGGACACCATTCTATGTCTCAGTGTGGTACTATAGTGTACTGAGTGACCTTGGAATTGTAAAACCTCTATATTAAGGACACCATTCTATGTCTCAGTGTGGTACTAGGGTGTACATACTGCACAGCCTCAGAATTGGGAAGATCTGTAGAATTAGGACTAAAAGTAATGTCCCAAGTGACCTTAATGCAGAGGTTCCATTGTATACATGTGTACTGTATACGTACCTCTGTTCATCTTGAAGCATCAATGATGCAAATGTTGTTCATCGAAGAACTCTTTGCTATAATTTTGCTACCACGGCATTCTATACCGCTGTGCTGGTGTTGGTTGCAATGACTGGGAATCAGGCTTTGTAGATGCTACATACGTTTATGTCATGATTTCGTGCATGCTTGATTATCTGCGATTTATGCTTTTAGACAGTCAGTCATTGGATGCTGCTTTGAACGGTGTACTTCATTGTGCGGGGATGGGGATTACATTGGCTTCCATAGTTCCAGATCCAATGAAGCCATGACAGTGTCCCTGCCCCCCTTCCAACCACCAACCTACCTCAACTTATGGATCAATTTATTGTGTGTATGTTTGTCAATACCTCTCTCCTTCCCTCTTTTTACTTCCTCCTATTGTTCCTCTTCTCCCTCTCTCCATCTCTCCCTTCCCACTCTCTCTCCCCCACTCTCCCTCTCCCTCTCCCTTCCCACTCTCTCCCTCTTTCTCCCCACTACCCCACTCTCCCTCTCTCTCTTTCTCCCCACTACCCCACTCTCCCTCTCCCCACTCTCTCCCTCTTTCTCCCCACTACCCCACTCTCCCTCTCCTTCCCACTCTCTCCCTCTTCCTCCCCACCCACTCCCCCACTCTCCCTTTCTCACCCTCTCCATCCCCTCTCTCCCTCTCCATGCCTGTGTATGGATGTATGACATCTTGTCTCTCAAATAGTCTCATTTTATCTGCTACATCCACTGTGCAAAGATGTGCATACATGTATGTACATGCAGTGAGATTCAGTCTGACTACATTGCACCGTGTGTTGGTTAGCAGGTGCATGTTGAGTTTGCTTAGGTACATTGGAACCTGTTCAGTACAACTTCTAAACAGGACACCTCTGTAGTAAGGTCACCATTCTGTGTCCCAGTGTAGTACTGTAGTGTATTGAATGACTCCTGAATTGAGCACATCTCTGTAATTAGGACTACAGTAAAGTGTCCCTAATAGACAGTTTCCACTGTGCCTGTCCAAATCATCTTTAGTCTGAATTTATTGGTACTAGTCTGATATCGTGTTTAAAATCTTTAGTGTTGTAATTGATTATAAAATAATTATGCAATTTCCTTCTAATGTTCTTCTTATGTAATGTCCTTTGGTTGTGCGTCAGTGGTCTTGTCTTTCTTTGAACAGGAGTTCTAGATCCATTTCTGAAAAAACAGTCAAACGCATACCACTGTTTCTGTAATTCACATACTGTTTCCATGGTGACATGCTATAATAGATCTTGCAACCCTTTGCAGGGGTACTTGTAAACTTGTATGGTTTCATGTTCCAATGTAGATTACATTTCAACCACATACATGTGTAGATTGATGTCTATTTATTTGGACAATTACACACGTCACTTATTGGCAAATTTATTTCAACATTTCTCCCTTTTGGGTTTCTTCAGGCAATGTTTACAAAACTACGCGTGACAACATACATGTGTATCTCTGTATACAGAATTGCAATTAACAAGCTCGTGTACACACATCTTTTTATTTTTTTGCATTTTCTGCACTCAAGGAAGTTACGTATTATAATGAACACAAGGTGTAGGAACCCATGGGAATGTTCCATATCGGCCTACCAGGAGGGGGTGGATAGTTTTGTTCCAGCAATTTGTATAGTATTATAGTAAACAACAGCGATGATAATTCGACCTGTAACCATAGAATGGAGGGAAATGTGTCAATGATGTTACGGGTGATATTTGTCTGTGGGGCTTTGGTGCTAGTGGTGTTGTGACAGTGGTGCTGATGGTTTCGTGTGTCAGTGGTGATAGTAGTGTTGTGTGAAATAGAACGTCACCCTCATTTGTCTACCAACCCGAAATACTTCGTTGTAGAGGGCATTAGAGAGTACACACACACACACACACACACACACACACACACACACACACGCACAAACACACATACACACACACACATGCACACGCACACACACACGCACGTGTACACACACACACATGCACATGCACACGCACACGCACACACACACACATGCGCGCACGTGCACACACACACGTATTGCTCCCAGCACCTGGAATGACAACACCAATTATTAATGTGTCTACCCTTGTTATCTCCTTCTCAATTGATAAACCTTGAAAGAAACCTTTTCATGCTTGTCTATGTATTCCCTCCCCCTGTATGGAGAGGTAGCATACAGAAGAATCAAGTCTCCTTCCTGTTTCACCGCAGGAAGTTCCGGATGAGCTAGTCAGCATGGCAGAAAGGTACCAGGTATTTGCTGAGAGAATAAGAGAACAGAACAAAGAAGCAGGAAGCTTTGGGCACAAGAGGGGACCTAGAAGATACTAAATTCCGCACAAATTTGGGCAAGCGCTCCGGAGTATATGCATTCCACGCATGTGTATTGTTGATGTAGATTACGTGTGTGATGCAACCAACAATGCTTATGAATATCGTTGATTTTATCATGAATGTCGTTAATTGTATCATGAATATGTTTAATAACCTCATGAATTTCGTTAATATTAGCACTCGTGGCCGGTGAATCTATTTATGGTAACAGTGGGCGGGTGTTCGAAATCACGGTCGCGGGGCGACGCCCACTCTGATTCGAATACATACTATAGGTGTGCACTCGACGGCAACGAAAGTTTATAAAGGCTTCGGAGCGAAATGGTTGATCGGAATACCTTAACGTAGTCTTGTATGATATTGCAATGATGGGCGGCATTCCCTCTCGCTGTGTGTATTCTAGTACCCAAGGAGATATCGGAGTGATCGTATCAGACTTAAACGGCCTACCCGTTCTACCACTGGACAAGCGTGTCCCTTCAAAAGTGTTCAAAAGACGAGGCGCTATCAGTGGGCCTTCGGAAACCCTTTACGAAGAAGAGGAATTATCGAAACATACGTATAGGAGGCGAGGCGCCATCTCGTATAACCAGAAAGATGACAGAGCGGTGTACATTCGTCACTTAGGTGAGAGTTTATCAACTGTCCAATATTCGTACCGTTAAGTACATACGTAGGTATTTTGATGTTTAGTACGAAAGTACGTGTGTGAACGTTTGTAGCCTTGTTACGTGGTGTAATATATCTTGGCTGCTATACATGGAGTGAGTTTATTGTACATACGACTAGACTTCTTGTTACATCATCCTTCAATTGGCAATGCTCCATACTCTATTGCACAGTCAGACCACTACAACATCACTCTTGGTGGTGTTCTCACACATACACTGGTATACAGTCAGACCTCTTCACACCATCACCCTTGGTAGTGCTCCCATACACTAGTATACAGTCAGACCTCTTTACAACATCACCCTTGGTAGTGCTCCCATACACTAGTATACAGTCAGACCTCTTTACAACACCACCCTTGGTAGTGCTCCCATACACTAGTATATATACAGTCAGACCTCTTCACAACCCCACCCTAGGTGGTATCATTTTAACAGCATACAGGTCATTATTGTGACCATTGCAATTTTCACTGTAGGAAAACCCCAGTTTCATGTAGGATGTAAACCTATGGAAGCATCACATGTCCTTGTTCAAGTGAATGCACATAGCAGTAGGGGCAACCAATAGTGCATATCTGTTTCAGTTTCACATCCTATTGGACTGATATATATCTATTTTCGCCCTTTCAATTGGTTCACTGGTGCATGTATGTACGTACGTACATACGTGTGTGTCCCCAAGGGATGTTATTTTTGTGACGATTGTCATTGTAAAAAGTGTTATTGTTGAGTGGTTGGTCTGTATTCATTGGCACGTGCACTCCAGCATCATTCCGGACATGATTAGATAACTTGAGCATCGAGTATGTACGTACATATGTACTTATAAAACCACTTTCTGCTGATTCAGAATATATATTCAAATATAACCACAGGCTATTATTAGGCATTGTGTGTGTCCATTGTACCGGTACGTACGTACATATGTATGAGTGATGGTGGCTTGAAAGTGTCCTTTGAGGGTGGTTGAAGGTCACGAACGGGGTGCTGGATAGGAATCCAATTTCACCCACACTGGTGTAAGTGATGAACATAAAATATTATTATTAGCGGTTGGATGTATGGAAGCAAGTGCTAGTGGGGAATAATTTCGAACTGAACTCCTTCAATGATACAGTGGATCCTGTCTGTCACCTTGGGACCTGAAAAGTAGCTGTTATGGAGAAGTGTCCTGTATACACACATTGATTTGTACACTGAAGCACCTTTTGGGATTTAGTGACCTGGCCATGATGGAGAGAGATGACAGTAGACAGTTATCACCATGTGGATGTGTTAAATGGTCAGTATGTTCGGTATTTAATTTTTTCAACCTCTCAACAAACCACCTACATACATATGTACCTACGAACGTACGTATGTACATACAAATGGACCTTTGGGGGAGGAGTATTCCTATGTCCAGTCAATTGGCGAGGGGGGGTCTTAAAATTGATTCCCAATAGATTTTAATTGATTTCATATCATACATACATAAGTAGGTACGTATGTATGTACATAAGTACACATTATGAACATACATGTAATTTGTATCTTGTGTATATACGTACATAACAATTAATAGTAAGCATTCTTTCATGGAAACATTCATGATAGCTATGTGCCTAGGTGATTTTCCTGACACAAAATTCCATTTTGTGTGCTGCTACGGGGATATTTCGGGCATACTGCAAGTATCAAAGTATGTACACAATCATGACAAGGATTTTAGCCACGTCCGTTGTATGATGATGGACCACTGTACATGCTGTACTCCTCACTGCTCCCTAGAATCGAGAGATTAGTTCTGTTCCTGCCAAATACTGTGCAAATCATGTGGTACGTACCCTAGTTTGTATGTGTTTCATGAATTCCTATGCACCTCTGTTCACACACACATACGTACACTTCACCAGGTCCCTAGCTCATGTACGTACATTATATTAACCAGTAGCAAGTACATACAGAAGAGCTAGTTAAAGGTAACACACTGAAGACAAATTACCTCTTGGCACAAGCCAGTCCTCCAGTTTTGTTTGGTTTAGTGTAATAGTGTACATAACATCCTGGTAAGTAAACCTTGATAAGAAGAATGTCTGATAACAAGAACTGGTTCTGTGTGTTTCTTATGCATAGTGTGTCTAAAACAGTTTCTATACTGTATGCACAGCTAATATAGGTATGGATTTAGTGTGCTCTGGACAAATCCTTACTAACCATTAATTTTCACACTGTACATACAGACGTATCTGTTGTCAGTATCTTAACAATCCTTCTATGTAATTGCAGTGTGCATACTTGGTTGTATCTCCACTGTGAAAACTGGAGGACCGAGTGTTTACTGTGTAGAAGTGTATGTTTACAGTTTTGCATGTGCACACATGCCTTCTTGTGTTGGAATTTTCACCTTGTTCGTGCCACCCCCCTATGTCCATGGTGTTCCTTGTATCTCTGTGGATAGCCACCATCCACTTTTGAGGTGTCACTTTGATACTGGCGTGACAATGTAGGTGAATTAGCACCTTGTAATGAATTTTTAATGCTTTGAAAGATTGTTGTTTGAGAGGAGAATAAGACCTGTCTCCAGTGGTTGGTGAAGTATGGGAAATGCCTTAAATTTCAGGGACCTCTTTCAGGCTCACTGGCTACGGATATGCTACTCCCCAAAATACAATGATGTTGTCTGTAAGTTGGTGTGATTGTGATACAACATAGTTAGTATACAGGTTCCCACACACTCCTGGTTAACTCACACTCCTGGTTAACTCACACTCCTGGTTAAATCACACTCCTGGTTAGTACACACTCCTGGTTAGTGCACATTTCTGGTTAGTATACACTCCTGGTTAGCACACACTCCTGGTTAGTGCACACTCCTGGTTAGTACACACTCCTGTTTAGTACACACTCCTGGTTAGAACACACTCCTGGTTAGTATACACCCCTGGCTTGTGCACACTCCTGGTTGGTACACACTCCTGGTTAGTACACACTCCTGGTTGGTACACACTCCTGGTTAGTACACACTCCAGGTTAGCACACACTCCTGGTTAGTGCACACTCCTGGTTAGTACACACTCCTGTTTAGTACACACACTCCTGGTTAGAACACACTCCTGGTTAGTATACACCCCTGGCTTGTGCACACTCCTGGTTGGTACACACTCCTGGTTAGTACACACTCCTGGTTGGTACACACTCCTGGTTAGTAAACACTCCTGGTTTATATGTACGTACATGCACTTCACTCAGTCCCTGGCTCATGTACACTATATCACCAAAACTGACAGTAAATACATACTTTTGATAAGAAGTACAGGTTCGATTCTAGGTACTTACCAGCCTGGTTGGATTATGCTCACACATGTACGCAGATATGTATAAGAAAGTTTTTTAAATGTCTTTCAAGTCCTTATTTTGCCACATGTACATACGTATGTAACTTTTGAGCTTGGTCATCAGGCTAGTGTATTGTCTCTGTAGGGTGGCCAATTTAGTTTAAATGTAAATACCTACATACATACATACGTGTGTGCAATTCACTTCTGATGCATCTGATGGAGCCAGACAGGCACCTTCCCAACAGTAGAATACGACATTCGTCTACTGACCTTGTTCTAGCTATACCTCACTGGTTTTCTCAGGGACTTCGATACGTCAGTAACAGCCTGTTTGCGGATGACATTGTATTGTAACGTACGCAATGACGTGTGTGCGTAAAAGTGTAATGTATCAATTTCACACAATGCTGGCTCCAACTTTCATTGAAATATTCCTACTTACGTACGTCTCAGTCTGTGTTTACTAGCATTCATTTGCCAGTCAGGCATCCCCATGTACGTACCTTTGTATAGCTCAGGTGTGCAGGTATCCAATACTTTCTATTCATAATTACATATGCATAATTGCTTACGTAGGCAACCTTAGTTCCGCAGAATTCACATGCTACATGAGCATGTATACATAATCATACATCATTTGATGTAGAGGGAGTTCGAAATCGTGTCTCCTTTTGTGAAATCCCTTTGGAAGTATGTGAGATTTCCTTGGCTAATGGATTTTTTTCCCAGAGTGTGCGCAATTTAAATTAAAAAGCTTGCAATTTTTCGCATGGGTACATTGCTTTTTCACGGTGGTGTGCATATACGTACATATGTACATATGTACTGGCAAAAATTGTTTTCCTACTGTACGTACGTATATTCATACAGGCAAAAATTGTTTTCCTAATGCATGTACGTACGTACGTATATACTATACAATGTGCATATGTACATACGTAAATACGTATGTCTGTTAATACGTATCAAGCTAGTGATACGAATCTTGGAATTGAGAAAAACTCTGTGATAAGAACATCATTCTGTATCCTAGTCTACTGCTGTAGTGTAGTAGATATGAATTATGAAAAGATGAACCTGTATAATAAGGACACCAATCTTGACCCCAGTGTAGTACTGTAGTATATTATGTGTCCTTTCAATTGAGAGACCTCTGTTATGAGTGCACGGATTGAGGTCTCGAAGTATCCTCAATGGAGAGGTTCCACACACCTAGTGCTGTTTCGTCACGAAGTACGTATGTACGTGCATACATGCGGAGGTGTCCAGGTATTGGTAGTAACATGATGACATGGATGATGTGTCTGATATGATATGATGTCTGTATACATTGAATCAGAGGTCATTTTGCTTATGTAAACATTTATGTATGTGTGAGGCATTCTTCTTCTATTTAGGGATACACAGGGAACATTATTTTATTGTTTATATACATAATGTAATGTGTCTCTCACATGTTGTGTAGCTTAGGTACGTAGTTATGTGATGTACATACAAGGTAGTAGGTAGGTGTGCCCATGTGGTGGAAGGTGTGTCCCTTTGGTAAAAGTTTGTCTATGTAGTAGAAGGTGTGTCCATGTAGTAGAAGGTGTGTCCATGTAGTAGAAGGTGTGTCCATGTAGTAGAAGGTGTGTCCATGTAGTAGAAGGTGTGTCCATGTAGTAGAAGGTGTGTCCATGTAGTAGAAGGTGTTCTCTTGTGATAGAAGGTGTGTCTCTGTGGTAGAAGGTGTGTCTCTGTGGTAGGACACATCAGTTCCAGTGTACACTGGTTCACCACACACCATACCTTGTGACCACATAATGATGTCATTCTATATATTCTAGCAGCCATAATATATGATAATATTGCGGGTAAGTTGTAACAATGTGTAGATTTGATCATCAATGTTAAATGCTCACAAACCATGACCAGCTACCTTTGGGAGGTCTGTGATTTGGTAGGATTCATTATGTGTTGTGTGTGCTCACCTGAGCAGGTGCTGGGATTACATCACTTCCTGTTCATCTCCTTTTGGTGATTCACCTTATCAACTAGCATTGATTGACTATGATGACATCACTTCCTGTTCACATATATTCCTGGCATTGTTATTGCAAGAATTATATGGGTTGACCAAATTGGGACTGGTGTTCAGCGTATGTCATGAAATGACCTTATCTGTTCCTCTTCCAAATTTGGGCAATATTTCAAAACACTTGTTCATACCAAGTATGTACCTATGTACATATGTATAACATCAACATCTGTATGTACACATGGATACATGTACACATATAGAATGAATTGGCGTTAATCCCCACAATTTCCAAATACCATATATATACATACGTAATATACAATCATTAGTCATCGTACATACGTACATACATGCGTATTAATTGTGGCATAATAACCGGTTGGGTCTAACCGGTGATACATTAAGTGGGCGACACTGTATCCAGTTAATCCACTTACTTTTCAGAAGTGAATGCAGCACTATAGCCAGTGTTCGAGGTACATTTTCATACATACATACATACATATATACGTATGTACATGTGCATAGGCTATGATAATATTGTTTGCTACTATTCCAGTGACCTCCTAATATACGTATGTACTGTATGCATGTACACAGGTGATGCCCTCAGCAAGCGAAAAGTGGAGCCACAATGGTCAGACCATCAAAGAGTACCTGACCTGCCTGATAACAATGGTGAGTGGACTGCACATACTGTGTGTGTGTGGTTAGCACATGTGTGTGTGGTTAGCGCATGTGGTATGTGTGTCGTTAGCACATGTGGTATGTGTGGTTAGCACATATGGATGTGTGTGGTTCGCACATATGGTATGTGTGTGGTTCGCACATACAGTGTGTGTGTGGTTAGCACATGTGTGTGTGGTTAGCACATGTGTGTGTGGTTAGCACATGTGGTGTGTGTGGTTAGCACATGTGTGTGTGGTTAGCACATGTGGTGTGTGTGGTTAGCACATGTGGTGTGTGTGGTTAGCACATATGGTATGTGTGTGGTTAGTACGTACGTTATGTGTAGGTAGCACATATGGTATGTGTGTACGTATGTTTGTAATAATGAGAAGTTTCCTTATTGTAATTTTCCATCATAACATATCTACCTACGTACTTACGTACGTACATGTGTAATTGCATTACTGTCATCCAGTCTGAATTACGTACGTAGTTAAACTGTGTAATGGTATAGAGTATCACCAATGGCATATTCCATATTCACAAGATTCTAATTTCATCTTTCATTGCAACATTTGCTTGGATTTGTGAATGTTTTGTTATGCAAAATACACACACATACAAACACCTGCACCCACACACACAGTTCATAGCTAAACCAGATACAGTGCAACTTGCTTAGTAAGTACCTGGGTTAGTACAACTCCTGGTTAGTGAGTACACTTCACTCAGTCCCTAGCTCATGTACACTATGTCAACCAGTACTGATAGTAAGTACCTCTGATAAGAAGTACAGATTTGGTGGGCCCTTCAAGGTACTTACTAAGCAAGTTGGACTGTATCTGTACAATACATGTATGTACATACACATGTGTAACTCGTGATGTTTTGTTCCTGCAATGTACGTAGATCGTGTCTCACTAGACTTGCCCCATCTATATGAAAGGAGAGGCTCACTGCAGACGTTGGGTCCTCCCACTAAGAGCTACAGGAAGCAACTGAAAGGAACAGCTATGCACTATCTTTGTTTGGATGGTAGGCTGGCTGACTTCGAATTACAAGTGTGTATAGCGTGTGTGTGTGTGTGTGTGTGTGTGTGTGTGTGTGTGTGTGTGTGTGTGTGTGTGTGTGTGTGTACGTGTCTGTGTGTGTGTACGTGTCTGTGTGTGCATGCGTGCGTGTGTGCATGCGTGTGTGTGTGTGTGTGTGTGTGTGTGTGTGTGTGTGTTTGTGTACGTGTGTGTGTGTGCATGCACGCGTGTGTGCATGTGTGTGTGTATGTGTGTGTGTGTGTGTGTGTGTGTGTGTGTGTGTGTGTGTGTGTGTGTGTGTGTGTGTGCCATATTGTTGTAGGTGTGTGTCTGTCATGAACACTGTATAACTCCACATTTGTAGGGTCTTCTACAAGCTGTGGATTTGTGGGACTTTGATATATTCGCACTGAGGAGAATCAGCGAAGGTATGTGCATGCAAAAATGTGTACGTGTACGTGTATATATGTATATTTTTATGTACATATGGAAGGTTTTATAATATTAAGTAATTGTTATACGTAATACGTACATCATGACGTGCTTTAATGAATCATTGCCGAGCCGTCGGTCAAGGCGAGTAATCGTGGTGCGCAATATCGCAATGCGTTTGTATGTGAATATATACATACGTATATATTTATATATATATATATATCCGTGCCAATATATATATATATCCGTGCCAATCGATTATGGACCTCCCGATCAATTGCGCAATAGGTAATAAGGTACAGCTGATTAGTCAAAGCTTTCTTTAGGCAATGAAAACAGGTGCTGATTGCAAGCTCGCCTTTCTATGACGAAGCCTAGGTGATGTAGAGAGCTGTTGAGTGCCAGAAGCATAAAGAAAGTGGGACAATGAACCCGATGATTCGTAGCGGCGAAGTGAATGGAAACTATTAACCTCCTTATACCGCTTGGTAAAAACACAGCATAAGCGAGGCCAATTGCGTTTCAATGTATGCCCTTGTAATGTATTGAAACACATAATATTATTGTAGTGGATCATAATTCACTCTTACGTACGTAGTTACCTCATAATGTTATCATAGTTCAATCATGCTTTGTTCATATTAAAATCATAAAGTAATTAGTTTTCTTTACTTTCGTTGTTTTCTCATATCACATCTATACCATGTATGTAATACACACACGGAACATATTCATAGATTTATACATACGTACGTAGATGTTTCTCATCCTTCCTGACCGATCACTTTTGAAATTCATATGCGTGCATGTACATACGTGTGTACCTATGTGATCAAACGTGTAACTACATATTTTATTGTATGAAATCAATTAATTACGCACATCTGGTCATGATCCTTGAAACCTTGTTCAGTCGCGTGAATTGAATCAATTAGGCCAGGCATTCAATACCTGTACATGAATGACTCACCAGACTGTGATATCAGCAGCAGTTTGAAGTCATGTGCTTATATACGTAGTGGAACCTCTCTATTAGCGACACTTTGGGACCTTAATTTTGGTCCTTATTACAGAGGTGTCCTCAATTCACAGGTCACTTAATACACTACAGTACTACACTCGAACACAGAAAAGTGTCCTTATTATAGAGGTTTTTGACATTCCAACACTGCTTTATCTCCCAAACCTTCCAATCCACCACAATCTCCAAGTACCAATATATTATACCAGTTTATCCACCAAACTCGTTAATCCACCGTATTTGATAACAAAGTGTGGCGGATTAACAGGAATTCACTGTACATCTCTTGTACTGATACTTACGTACATTTGTATGTGTATGTGGGAGATAAAACCCATATGTACGGTAGGCGTCAAAAAAGTGGACGTAACGTAAAATTGTAGAATGCTAAAACTACGTACGTATATCGTAATCACGGTAAAACTACAGTGAATTCACCACAACTACGTTAAGAATACAGCCGAACTACGAACAAATTATGACCAAACTACAGAAAAACTACAATCGAACTATGATAGAATTACGACCGGACTACGATAGAATTACAACCGGACTATGATAGAATTACGACAGAACTACGATAGAATTACAACCGGACTATGATAGAATTACGACAGAACTACGATAGAATTACAACTGGACTATGATAGAATTATGACCGGACTACAATAGAATTACAATTCAGCAGTTGTTATCTTGTGTTAGACTATTTCGATCATCCATTGTAAACCCATACATACTTGTGTACGGTGAATTCCCATTGACCTGCCACAACTTTATTTACCATGATTTCCCAGTACCAATATAATGCACATGCCAAGTACGTACTAATGAAATATCCAGTTAATCTGTCACACTTGTTAATTTGCCAATCTTTGGACACCAGATGTGGCTGATTGAAGCAAATTTACTGCACTACATGTGTGCATATGTTCATTACATATGTACGTACATACATATGTAGATAGTACGTACATACCTAGCTCACTCTGCACTACCCCTCTCAATTTAGGGCGGCCTCTGTTCTTTGTCGGACTGAACATCTTTCAGAAACATGGCCTTTTTGAGCACTTCCATTTGGACTACCTCAAAGTGATAAAGTTTCTAGGTTGGTATTTTCCATCAATCTACGTATACATTATCTTACGGGAGTGTGTTCTGTGACAATAGACATGTACACACACACGCGCGCACACACACACACACACACACACACGCACGCACGCACACACACACACGCACACACACACACACACACAGCTTTCTTGATTCTTGAGTGCACAGTGTATGCATGGGTGTATGTACTCGTGTGTTTGTGTATGTGGTGTACATGACATACGATAGCACTTTTATGCCCTTTTCTACAGCAATCACAGAGCAGGCTTACCACAGTGATAATCCTTATCACAACTGCACACATGCGGCTGATGTGCTACAAGCCCTTCACTGCTTGTTGACAGACACTCCAGTGAGTTTCTCACAGGCCCCATGTTAACCGTACTGTCGTGGAAAAAATTACCGGGCATTAATTATTCATTTGTTCAAAAATTGTAGCCTTTTTACTGCCTGAATTTGACCTGTTGCTTCATTTCCATGCACTAAGATGTACATGTAACTGCTCATATTACGTGCATGTATTTATTCTCATTGGCAATTTTTTTCATGTAGCAGTAATTCATTTCATCAAATGCATACATATTATGGTTGTGCTTTATGGACATGTATGTGGACTTATGTACATATGTATGTACATACATATGTACATACATATGTACATACGTACATATCATTGTTCTCACACATGATCTTGTGTACCATCAGCACATGTACAGTACAACCTTACTTGGAA
Source organism: Chondrilla cf. caribensis (assembly GCA_964020155.1). NCBI lineage: Eukaryota > Metazoa > Porifera > Demospongiae > Chondrillida > Chondrillidae > Chondrilla > Chondrilla cf. caribensis. Next base: position 3,402,756 of record OZ026559.1, read on the forward strand.
ACCACCCTCCACTCGAGACCACATCCAATGGTCCTATGCATTATTATGGTCCTAGTCGTGAGGTTTTACCGCTGCATATACGCATGTACATACATAAATGTGTGTGCGCACTCTGTGATAAGCAAAAGTGCTCTTTTTACATGCATGTGTCTGTGTCTTTCGGTGAATGCAGTACTACCGGTCACTAAAGCCAACGGAAATTTTCGCATCTCTGCTAGCCGCAATCACTCATGATGTGGACCACCCAGGTGTTAATCAGAATTTCCTCATCAACACCTCAAGTTACCTCTACACACTTCATGGGGTGAGATTGTGTTTGGAAGCGTCACTGCGTACAGTAGATACAGGAATTTCACATTAAATTACCACAATTTCTTTTCAAATAATATAACAGATAAATGAGTCTTGTTTGTAGATTAAATGCCCTGTATTTATGTGTACATAGTGCACTTTTTGAATAGTTCAGTAGCATTTGCTCCATCTGCACTGTTCTCCATTCCTGTACACATCTTTGTGTTTGTAGGACAAGTCCTTGTTAGAGCGACACCACATCCATGCCACCAGATGCATCATTGCCGAGTCTGGTCTGCTGAGCCACCTAGAGGCAGAGTCCCGAACAGAGATACTGGATATCATGGACATGTTGATCCTGGCAACGGACATAAGCCGGCACAAGGAGTACCTGTCAAAACTGGACCAGAAATTGAAGATGAATGATTTCGACATATCTCGGACAGTAGACAGACACCTTTTCTTAGAAGTACGTAACATTCCCCTGTACACCTGCATACATAATTTTCTTGTGTACATATGTACATACATGCATGGGTACATACGTATTGTGTGTATGTATTTATGAACATAGCTTTTCAGTTATCAGTGTGTGTTATTGCATTCTAAAGATGTGTGTATTGACTATACTTATGTACATACACACATACTTACATACGTATGTATGTATCTAGATATCCACACACATACATATTTTCAGTTTCAGCATTCTATTGTACACTACGTACGTATATTGCTTGTACTAGTACACTTCCTGCTGTTCCATGTACTGTACGTACACATGTAGACATGATAGATCTTCATATTTTATAATATGTATTCACATGCCCTTCCAGGTTGCGATAAAGAGTGCCGACATCAGCAATCCATGTAGACCTTGGAAGATTTGCAGGGTTTGGTGTGAGAACATCATGGAAGAGTTCTTCCGTCAGGGAGACCTGGAACGATCACTGAATCTTCCAATATCTTTCCTTTGTGACAGAACCACTATTGTCATCCCTCAAGCACAAAAAGGTATTGTATGTGTGTGTGTGAATGAAATTGAGATGATAATGTGTGTTTGGGAGTGTGTGTGTGTGTGTGTGTGTGTGTGTGTGTGTGGTAGTGTGTATGGTAGTATACTGTGTATATGTATGATTTTCACAAATTTTACCAACTACTTTTTCTCTCCATGCAGACTTCATAGATTTTATTGTCCGTCCACAATTTCTCCTCTGGCAGGAGTGCACTAAGTCTGCTGTAAGCTCCGCCCTCCTTTTTCACCTTGGAGCCAACCAGCGGTTGTGGGACGAGCTAGCTCACAGGAACACAATTCTTCACTCGGACGACTCCAGTGACGGAGACTCACCCAAGCAAGACTGAGTGTTTTATAGCATGCAATGAACGGTGTATGTACATAAAGTTATCACTATTTAACCATGACTTATTGTTATTGTCAACATTCAATAAATTTTGATATATTACATTTCTGTTGACCGTATTATACTGTGATTGTTATAATTGTGTATTTTGTAGTCATTAACAGAACAAAATTCAGGCACATTATATAATACCAATGCATGTATTTTATTACTTTGTGTTTTATTATACCTACAGATAATTTAATAATAATAATAATATATTACTTAAAAGTTATTAACTGCTTATATTAATTCTTGAATTACACATTGTTGAATCATAAATAATTTTAATATAATATTCAATTCATCATTATCGTCTACATGCAAACATGTCATAATAATATAATAATACATAATTATATATAGATCTAGAAATTAAACAATATAATATACCATTAAATATATATAATAATAAATATTATGCAGTTATTAATTATAATACGTATGCATATGTATTTATGATAATTATAATCTATGATATATTATACAATGTCGTGCATTATACATAATAATAATATTCTAGTGCTATTATAGCATGTTATGCTGGCTCGTATTTATATGTACGCAGTATACTCAATTGTTTATCTGCTGCGGTTCATTTAATTTTCAAAGAATAATAATATTATGTTGCATGGATCAAGGAGTTTTCAATTGGCAGATAAACTCGATAATATTATTCATTGGTATCTGCATTTCATTGGTATATACTGGGAAATTGCGACGGATTAAGAAGTTTGGTGGATGAAGCAGTGGTGAACTAACGAGATTTCACTGTATACAATGTCATATGCATATTATTATAATATATAATATTATATACATACATAATATTAAGGTAAACCACCCTAATTCTGATCCAACTTTTATGAAAGGCTTACCTGATCCACTACGATGCCAACTTCAACCTTACAATGTACGACAGAGTGTTCTTCAGTATGTCAGACTTTCACAGCTAAAGTGAAGACTTTGAGAAATCTCGGGACGAACAATGGCATATATAAACACACATCACACACTGAACACACACACAAACACAAACACACATCACACACTGAACACACACACAAACACAAACACACATCACACACTGAACACACACACAAACACAAACACACACACACACACAGACAGACATGTACACACATGCATTCACACAGACACACACACCAACACACACATAGTATACATACACATGAACACACACGGACTCATACTAACACACACATAATATTATTATGTACATACACACATGCACACACGCACAAGCACAAATGCATTATTATGCTTATTATAATATTGACAACTCAAAAAGGATCTTTTTGACAGTAGCACCCTAGTTTATTATATAAGAAAATAATAATAATCAATTATTTACTTTATTTATTTATTAAAATAATAATATATGGTATATTGTTATAATAATAATAATATGTGTACATATGCATAATATATTATATGTATATAATACATAGTAATAATAATAAGGTAATTTGGGGTAATTCTGAACAAACTCCCAAACTTCTGTCGATTGTACCTGTCTCCAAAACAGGGCTTTGAAAAAACTATGCCGCGGAGTACCTTGGGTCATATTCTACTCAAAGATGATGATCAATCGACTTCTTTACAGCATCGCTATGGTAAAGCGAACTAGAAAAGGTTGAAGGTCGGAATGACGCAATTCGGGTAATTTTGAAAACTCGTTCTTGAAGATATGAGAGGCGGTGAACAGCATGCCAAACAGACGATACGAGAGAAAATATCTAAGTTGACCTTAAAAACATTACTACAAATTACGTATGCCTAACAAACTTTAATAAGTATACAGTACGCATACGTTCGCGGATACTGCATTTAAACACCCTGTCACGGGAGTTTTGGTCCAAGCCGAAGCGCCTCAAGGCAGTTACGTTTCGAGAGTTTGCTATAGTTTGCACAAGGCATATTATGTCTGGACGGTCTTGGTTGAAAAGCTGAAAGATACTTTGTACAGGAGCTGTAACAAAGTTTTGAAGACTCGTTTTATCTTGTTTATCCAGAGCGGCAAGTAAACTTCAGCTCGCTGTCGCTATAAAAGGTGCGGTATGAGTGAATTCTTACTATTGTTTGAAAGCTTACTAGTACACCTACACTCTGCTCCCAAGAACCATTGCGAGTTCTTAGTCTCTATTCTTCAAGCAGTGATTCAAGTAAAAGTGTTCAGAATTGCCCAGTATTCAAAATTACCCCGAATTACCTTAATAATAATAATATTATTATTATTAAGATCCTTTTGTGTTGCTTATTATTATTACTGCTACAATATTATGCACGTAATATTATAATAATACACCTAGGTGATCAAGAATCTGGATTGGAATTTAGCTTGAAATATTGATCTGTTTCGTTGAGCCTAGAACCGGCCGGGGCCAATTTAGTTTGCGCATGTATGTCTCGTGACACCTGGTCAGGCCGAAAGCACAACATCATGGCTTCTGCAAGGGAGGACGAGGCGTGTTCTCAAACAACCGGTCAACAATTGCTGATAAAGTTACAAAACGTACTACAGAGGAACCCTCCGATTATTCCTTCCGAGAAAGAGCGCAACGATCGTGAAATAGACGAGGATTATAAAGACATAATCCAACGAAGTAACGACTCCCGGAAGAATCGTCTGAGTATTGTACCTGTCTTGCTGTCCGCCGTCTCCACGGGAATGGAACGGAACAAAGACTCGACACATCGCGTCGATCTTCGCATCTGCAGCGTTGGTTGTGGGGACGGAATGAAAGATTATCTATTCGTGCAGAATTTCATGAAAAAATTCCCAAAGACTGCAGGTATTAACTACACAGGGCTGGATATACTGGAGACCTTCTGCAGTGAAGCAAGATCCAAAATGTCAGAGATCCAGGGCGAACACTTCAAATCCCTCGTGTTGTGTAGAGATTTTGAGAGAAGTGATGTTTCTGATCTACCAAAATTTGACATAGTCAACTGCATTCATATGATTTATTATGTCACTGACCTTGTCCACGTGGTAGACAAAATCCTCAGCATGGTGAAGCCCGGTGGAATGGCTGTTATTGCAGTGGTATCAGACGAAGGCCTTTCTGATATTCGAAAGCTTCTATGGAAGTATGAAGGGAGACACAGCTTTTGGACTTCTGCCAATGTTATGAGTGTACTGGAGGAAAAAGGTCTCAAATACAGGAAAGAGCAATTCACGCTCGTCCAAGATTTCAGTCAATGTGTGGAAGACAATTTCAAATCACCTCGATCTCGTGCTGTTCTCGACTTTGCCTGCCACACCAAGATGAAGTGGTACCATGAAGAAGCAGTGACATTGTGCGTGGAGTATTTGAAGGAATTAACACACAACGGGAATGATGATTATGTACTCAACCATGGAACAGATATAATCGTTGTTGATATGTAATATTTCGAAGTTGAAATACTTATTGTTTTACATAATAATGGCAGCGACTCTACATAGGTCCTAGTCACGTGTATGTCACGCGAGACATCCAAACGCGCAAAATGGCCGAACAAGCCCAACTAAAGATAGAAGTAAAATATGGTTTGTTTAGTGTGTAAACTCTCTTTTCTATTCACACATTCCTGCCTGTAGTGTTTCTTACATATTAAAAGGACTATTGTACTCAAATTACGTCAAGAGAATGCGTCTTCCTATATCGCTTCTTTCACAGAACGTAGAAAACTGGAGCTAAACCTAGATGCCTCTGCTTGTGTAAAGGAGCTCTACGAAGCAGTAGGAGACCAGCTGGATGTGGAACCGGAGTTTTTAAAGATAATTTACAAAGGGAAATCTCTCGTTTCCAGCGAAGAACTGTGCTTAACTGATATAAAGGTGACCAACGGCGCAAAAATGATGGCTCTAGGAAGGAAGGTACTCATGTCCTGAGCATGTACAGGTAGACATTACGTGTATTTTACTGTCTTTGTAACAGTACACATTAGACAGGCTCAACTGTACATGTGGTCCCGTAGATGACTCACTCTCTCTATACGTATAGGGGGCCTATGAAGGAGACCCACGATTATTGGAGGAAATTGAAAAACTGTCTAAAAATGTGGTCCCTTGTGAAAAGTTGTTGACAGAATCTTTATCAGAACTGAATGGAGTGGAAAAGGTGTGTGTATGTGTGTGTGTGCGCGCGCGTGTGTGTACATATATATACATGTACGTATGTATATAAGTTAATATTTATGTGTATAGTTAAATAAGGTTTGCAAGCATTTGCCTTTGTATATTCTGTTAATATATTATGCATTCATATGTTTCTATCTGTGTACTTACTGACAGGGTTTCTTACAGCCTAAACTAGTCAAAGAGGCACGAGAAAAGTTGCACAAAACAAGTCTGAGGTTGTCAGAGGAACTGATGCAGATACTAGAGAAGCTGGATGCACTGGTGAGTGTACATCCCCACTGCAATGGCAACAGTAGCAGCAATGGGTGTCACATGACAGCAGAGGGTGTCACATGACAGTGGTGGGTGTCACATGACATCAGTGGGTGTCACATGACGGCAGTGGGTGTCACATGACAGTTAAGCACTTCTCTATTTTGCTGTTTGCTACAAATCCTATTTTCCTGAAATTCAGAAATTAGAAGAAAAGGTACCAAAAGCTCGCAGACGAGCACTTATTCAAAAAATACAGGTGTGTGTGTGTGTGTGTGTGTGTGTGTGTGTGTGTGTGTGTGTGTGTGTGTGTGCGTGCGTGTGTGCGCGCGCGCGTGTGTGTGTGTGTGTGTGTGTACGTGTGTGTGTGGTGTATGAAGTAATGTGCTCACAAAACACAACCACAACCTATCATTAGCAACATATATGCCTTATTTGAGGACAGTATTGGTTTCAATTAAGAGGGTGGGTGAGTAGTAGACTATCTTCTCTTCCTTTTTTATTGTTTTACTTTTATTATTGGAAGAAGCGTGACTTTCTGGGTTTTTTCACTACCAATGTTCTTAATTGTACCTTGTGTCCCTGGTCCTTCCTGCATGATTGTAGTATGATCATTTACAATCATTTTTTTGAACAATTTCAATTTGTTTATACTTGGTTACATTATCCAGGAGATGCTGGCAAAGGTGGATACATTAAATTTGGATAAAAACCCTCCAAAAGAACCTCCCAAATCTACCGAATGACATTTCATTTATTGTATCGTGTTGTTTGTATAGACAGTCGAACCTCTTTGCAAGAGCACTCGCAACAATGACAGCCTCTTTGTAACAACATGTCTTGTGGACACTGTTGTGTTCACAATATATTGTACATCATACCAGTTACAACAGTTACTGGTTCTGATAAAGATGAAGTAATATCAAGTGCATGACGTATACAGTACATATACCGAGGGTGTTGTGGGGTAAAGGGCTGACTGAATAATATTAAACTAACCATCTTTCAGTGAGTATACGTATCAGATCTAGGCCTAGTTATGAGCCGCCACTGAAAAATTGAACTGTCTTCCATACAGTGGAAACTCTTTAAGACAAACTACAAGGGACCCACAAAATTAGACCTTGTTATCAGATGTTCTTATCAGGATTGGCTTACTATGATACACTACTACAGCAAACCAAATGATGTTTGGAAATTGGTGTGTTTGTCTTAACGAGGTTCTACTGGTATGTGTAATATTATATTATTCTTCGATCGATCGATCCCTTTCATATTTCCTATATAGCTATTATATGCAATATAATATATTATTATAACAGAGGGTCTGGATATATGTAGTTGGCAATATGTATGAAATTAATATGTAAGCATGCTAATAATAGGTCTGTACACTTCTATTATACTGTACATACCTGTAGAAAACATCATTATTATTGTTAATACAGTATAACAGTAAAATTGATCATACAGTGAAAACTAGTTAATCCAGGTCGCATAGGTAATTGTTGCCCAACAACAATGTACTAGGCGGAGGGGGGTTCCCCTGGGGAGGACTTCCAACTTTAGGTTCATCCCCCTCGGGAGGACACATTTCAACTGTCTTCTTCTGTTGATCAAGAGCACCAGTTTTCTGAACAACCTTTCCAAGTGGGTGTAGGCAAGTATCATAACGATCATCACAGCTGTCCAACTGTTGCTCAATAGGGGATTGCGGTTGCTCAATACCAACAAATCCTTGTGCAATACCATTTTGTAGTTGCTCAACAACAACAGACTCTTGCACAATATCACTTTGGTGTAGCTCAGTAGTATTACAGTAGTTCTCAACCATGTCCTGCTGATCCTCGCCTACTGGAGTAGTACATGACACCAGTGACTCACCAGTATGAGGTGAGTCTAGATCTTGAGTGCAGTTGGAATTGGGATCATCATACGAGGAGTTTACACCCATAGTGTCCCACCATTGCATGGAAGAAATCGCGAATAATAATTCTTGGATAATCGAGTCATCAAAGATTTAACTGATTTCTTTGCTTATTATGATTATAATATACGTATTATCATAATCCTTTAAGACTATTATTACTGTACTCTTACTGTTAATGGACCAGCTGGTATTAGTTGCGCAACATGAACACACTTATTACGTAAGCCTCCCTAATGTCACTCGTGCCCTTGTTGATGGGCAATTCTATAGGGATGTTCTTGGACAATAGTATAATTCAAAGTCACACATGTAATCGATATCTCCATATTTAGTTTGCACATATCATCTCGTGACACCTGGTCAGACCGAAACCACAAGAAGATGGCCTATTCACGCGAGGACGAGGCGTGTTCTCAATTGCTAATAAAGTTACAACACGTACTACAGATTAACCCTCCGATTATTCCTTCCGAGAACGATCGTGAAATAGACGAGGATTATAAAGACGCATTCAAACGAAGCAGCGATTCCAAGAAGAACGCATTGAGTATTGTACCTGTCTTGCTGTCCGCCGTCTCCACGGGAATGGAACGGAACAAAGGCTCGACACATCGCGTCGAATTTCGCATCTGTAGCGTTGGTTGTGGGGACGGAATAAAGGATTATCTATTCGTGCAGAATTTCATGAAAAAATTCCCAAAGACCGCAGGTATTAACTACACAGGGCTGGATATACTGAAGACCTTCTGCAGTGAAGCAAGATCCAAAATGTCAGAGATCCAGGGCGAACACTTCAAATCCCTCGTGTTGTGTAGAGATTTTGAGAGAAGTGATGTTTCTGATCTACCAAAATTTGACATAGTCATTTGCATTCATATGATTTATTATGTTACTGACCTTGTCCATGTGGTAGACAAGATCCTTAGCATGGTGAAGCCCGGTGGAATGGCTGTCATTGCAGTGGTATCAGACAAAGGCCTTTCTGATATACGAAAGCTTCTATGGAAGTATGAAGGCAGACACAGCTTTTGGACTTCTGCCAATGTTATGAGTGTATTGGAGGAAAAAGGTCTCAAATACAGGAAAGAGCAATTCACGCTCATCCAAGATTTCAGTGAATGTGTGGAAGACAATTTCAAATCAATTCGATCTCGTGCTGTTCTCGACTTTGCTTGCCAAACTAAGATGAAGTGGTACTGTGAAGAAGCAGTGACATTGTGCGTGGAATATTTGAAGGAATTAACACACAATGGGAATAATAATTATGTACTTAACGATGGTACAGATATAATTGTTGTTGATATGTAATGCAATATGTTTCGAAGTTAAAACAAATTATTATAATACATAATTATTACTACTAGTGTGCACGCAGTGCAGATATCTCACATATATAGGGTATATTATTGCTGTGAGTGTGAAGAGACATTGATTTTTGTTGTATGGTTACTATATATATTAATATTATAATAATAATAAGATTATACAATATAATAATTGTTATAATAATAAATGACTATCTACATATCTACATAATAATATGTCATAATGTGTATATGTGTAGTCATATTCTATGATGTGCATGCAGGAAATAAAACCATATTATACATTTTATAACCTCCTTCGAGCCTCCAACTTCCTACACGGCTCAGCAGAGGTTGTACAATTCCCACCTATTGACATTTCCACGAATGAAGGCCCACACACGCAAAGACGTGAATGGAGGTTGTCAATAGTATTCATAGTGATTGATGATGTAGTTCAGTGACATCATCTAAAATTAAGCATATTTAATGGTGCGCATGTGTAAAGTTAGTACTGCAAAGGTATAAAATTGAATCAGTGTTGGTTTCATTGAGTATATATGTATCCGATAGAGTGCTATTTATGAGCAACCACCAAAAAATTGAATTGTCCCACGGGGCCCAAATGTATTATTTTTTTTTCCTATAATATTTGTAGCTATTATACTATTCATATAATAATAATAATATAAAGAGGGTCTGATCGAATATACTTAGTTGTATGGCTATGATTATGAATGTGTAAGCATGGCAGTGACATGCTAATAATATTATGTCTATGGACTCTATACACTTCTATTATATTGTGCATATCTGTATAGAAATCATCATTATCATTGTCAATACAGTTTAACAGTAAAATTGATCATACAGTGAAAACTAGTTAATCGAGGTCGTATAGGTAATTGTTGCCCAACAACAGTGTAGACGGAGGGGGGTTCCCCTGGGGAGGACTTCCAACTTTAGGTTCATCCCCCTTGGGAGGACACACTTCAACTGTCTTCTTCTGTTGATCAAGAGCACCGGTTTTCTGAACTACCTTTCCAAGTGGGTGTAGGCAAGTATCATAACGATCATCACAGCTGTCCAACTGTTGCTCAATAGGGGATTGTGGTTGCTCAATACCAATAAATCCTTGTGCAATACCATTTTGTGGTTGCTCAACAACAACAGACTCTTGCACAATATCACTTCGGTGTAGCTCAGTAGTATTACAGTAGTTCTCAACCATGTCCTGCTGATCCTCGCCTACTGGAGTAGTACATGACAGCAGTGACTCACCAGTATGAGGTGAGTCTAGATCTCGAGTGCAGTTGGGATCAGGGTCATCTTGTGAGGAGTTTACACCCATAGTGTCCCCGCTAGAGGTGTTGACACGCCAGGAATTTACATCTATGGAGATCACAACTGAAGAATCCAAACCCGTGGAGATCACATCTGAGGAGTTCGCACCTGTGGAGATCACACCTGGAATGTCCATTCCTGGATTATCTTCTCCAGAGATCTTGCTAACTGCATGCATAGATAATGGTTGTGTAAACATATGTACATCTATAACACACCATACATATATGTACTGGTACTTGGAACACTGCATTACAGTAGAAAACTGAAAACTAACACATTTCAACCAAAAGGACTCCATGGAGTTACAGTATAACCCCAGTCACATATAATGTGTGTGAATGTGTGCGTGCGTGTGTGTGTGTGTGTGTGTGTGTGTGTGTGTGTGTGTGTGTGTGTGTGTGTGTGTGTGTGTGTGTGTGTGTGTGTGTGTTTGTGTGGTGTGTGTGTATGTCTGTGTGTGTGGGGGGGGGGGGGGTAATGAACAACCTCCCATCCACAGGTATGACATCCAGAAGACAATCACTCTCACCTTTGTTCACTTTTTCCTGTACAGGATGGCCATCTGTACCAATAGGTAGCTGAGACCCACTGCACTCATCTGTACACACCACATCCACGGTCAGGACACCGTTGTTCGTTACACTGGAAACTGTGAGCTCTTTAGAATGTGATCCCTTGAGCTAGCAAATATGTATTGATATACAGAAAGGAATAATGAGTTTGGGACATGTACAGAACCTTTGAGCTAAGGTCATAGTGCCACAGTAGTGGAGCATGTATATACACATACATATGTACAATAAAATATGCAGGCAAGTCGTGCATATACATGTCAGGGTATGATTAGTGGATGCGCATACGTATGTGCATATGTGCATATGCATGTCGTCTTAACGTATAGTAAGTATAGTATGTGAGTATATTTGTCTTTATAGAAACATAGGTTAAGAGATGGATAGTGGAAGTAGGTAAATTGGAGAGAGTGGAAGAGAAGGAGAGAGAGAGAAGGGAAGAGGGAGTGAAGGAGAGAGGGACAGGGAAAAGGAGATAGGGAGAGAGGAAGAGGGAGTGGTGAACGTCAGTAGAAGTTGAGGTGATTGGAGTGTTTCTATGAGGGGAGTAGTCAGTGTGTTGACAGGGTATGGAAGAGACGGAGAGAGAGGTATGAAGGTGAAGTACGTATGTATGTACGTATGTACTCACCCACATGTCCTGTTCATCAAGGGATTTCAAACCTTCATCACCATTGCTTCTGGTAGCAAATAACTTCTTCTAAACATGCGAAATAAAAATATCACAAACTGTGAAAAAATCCCATAAATCCAATACAAACATGTACTATATAGACACTCTAATGCAGTACACTACCATAGGTACACATACAAACTCAACAGATACATGTTACTGTGTTTCCTGTATGTGAATACACACTCGTTTAATATTATGTGTGTATTTGTACGTGTAGTTCGCATGCCTACCCCCTCACACACGCACATGCACACATGCACACACACACACACACAAACACACACACACACACACACACACACACACACACACACATGCACACACACATGCACGCATGCATGCACACACACACACACACACACACACACACACACATGCACACACACATGCACACACACACACACACACACACACACACACACACACACACACACACACACACACACACACACACACACACACACACACACACACACCTTCTTGTCCTCAGCACTTTTCCCTGCCTCAAAACTGGGCCACATGTAGAGTGATTCTTCAGCCTTGCCCAGTAACAAAACAACATTCTCAGGAGAAACATCAATTTTACACAGTTCAGGACGGAATTCTGCATCATTTTCAACGTTTACATAAAATGAATAACTTTGTCCATAAGGTCCTGCTGCGAAGGTGACTTGAGCCTGCAAATGATATCATGCCATGTTTACCATACTGCTGCATATGTGCATAAGTACTGTACAGTGTCACAGGTACATATGTACAATGCCACATTAGAAGTCCAGGTATACGTATATGTGCAGTGTCACACTACAAGTCCACGTACATATGTACAGTGTCACACTAGAAGTCCATGTACATATGTACAGTGTCACACTAGAAGTCCAGGTACATATGTACAGTGTCACACTAGAAGTCCATGTACATATGTACAGTGTCACACTACAAGTCCACGTACATATGTACAGTGTCACACTAGAAGTCCATGTACATATGTACAGTGTCACACTAGAAGTCCAGGTACATATGTACAGTGTCACACTAGAAGTCCATGTACATATGTACAGTGTCACACTAGAAGTCCAGGTACATATGTACAGTGTCACACTAGAAGTCGAGGTACATGAGTGGGGGAGGGTACACGTACGAGTATGATAATATGCTTTGCCCTTGGTATCCCATACAAAGGTGGTATAAATAACATGTATTTTGATTGGCCACTTGCCGACCTTTTTAGCAGCTAATAAATTAACCAATTGTCACATCTGGAGATCTCAGGGATAAATGGAATATGTATCCGTGTAGGTCTCTCCAATGCTGCCACCAATCAGGATACGCTGTATGCAAGATCATATGGACATACAGTGGAGGCTGTCTACCAATGGTATGGTAGATATCATGTACGTATATACGTACATATACGTACATATAGACATGTACAGTCACGCATGTGCTATCCAGACTTGTGTATACTCACCCAATGTTGGTCGAAATGAGACACAACTGAGCCAGATTTGACATTTGTAATGTCAAACACAAACACAAGGTGTTCCTTTGTCTGACGATACCTAAAGGGTGGACACACCCACTGCACCGAAGGGAGGAGTGGCAATGACGAAGGCAAAGACAATGGGGGGTGCGACTCTGAAGGAAATATAACACCAATGTTTCATAAGCACAGTCACCAAGACCAAGAACATTCGCAGCAAACAAATCGTAGTCCAACTTGCTTAGTACATACTTTGAGGGAACACCAAATCTGTGCTTCTTATCAGAGGTACTTACTTACTATCAATACTGGTTGACACAGTGCACATGAGCTACGTAGGGATTAAGTGGGGTGTATGTACTAATCAGGAGTGTGTACTAACCAGGAGTGTGTACTAATCAGGAGTGTGTACTAATCAGGAGTGTGCACTAACCAGGCGTACTAACCAAGGCACTTAACAAGCAAGTTGCACTGTACATCTGTGGTTTGTACATGTATATTTGAATAGATTAAAAAAGAAATGATTAATGGCGGTAATGTACAAATGCGTTAAGACAACCTACGTATAAGGTATGCACAAAATTAGTCCTAAGTTTTCATCAAATGTACTTCTTGTCAGGATTTGCTTACTAAAATTTTATGTACACTGCTGCAGCAAGCCAAATAAAGGTAGAAAATTAGTTCGTTATTGGTATATATTGGTATATTGGTAGTGGTATGGCTTGGCAACAATTTGTCTCAAGTGTGTTTGTGTGTACGTAGGAGTATCTTCTGTGATAAAATTCACCTTCTTCTCTTCTTTCGCCTGTTACTTCTCCAACAGCATCCACTGATGGTTCCAATGTTGGAACATCCATCGTCCTCTCCTGATGCATGCGGCCTTCACTGGTAGGTCCAGATGTGGATGGTGGGGAGGGAGGAGACACTACATCACCATTTGTTGGCAGCTGAGTGGATGGTGGAGTTGGAGGAGACACTACGTCATCATTCATTGGTAGCTGAGTGGATGGTGGAGTGGGAGGAGACACTATGTCATCATTCGTTGCTGGAGGAGACACTACGTCTTTGTCCGTTGGAATCGGCGATGATGACGGCAGAACGGGTATAGTGACTGTAAGCGTTTCTGTGCTCTTGTCGAATTGGGCTGTTGTGTTGTCCTGGTCTACGTCAAGGTGGAGGGGAAGCTGGTTCTGCTAAGGATGTGAATCGCAATGTAACTGGCTAAGATATGTATACTGTATGTACGTATACAAATGATAAGAATGCATAGGTATCTACCTACAGAGCATAAAGACAAGACTAAGGGTAAAATGTGAGGCTGGTTGAGATTGGATGTACGTAAGATAGGACGGATGTAGCATACATGCCTTAAATTATGCAGTCGTAGTTTGGAGTGTCCATGGATGTAAGGCTGAGGGTAAGATTGGGCGCAAGAGTGACTGAGATTGGATCCAAGATCAAGTATGAAATTTGGTGTGTGAGTGGGTGTACGTATGTCCATAGTATGTACGTCCATATAGGTGTATGATTGGGTTGTCCATATAGGATGTAGGATTGATTCAGTGTAAGATCAGGTACAAAGGTCAGTGGAAACCAGTATCATTGGGACAGGAAGCAAGGATGAGGTGATGGGGAGATAGGTGATGGAGAGATAGCTAGGTGATGGGGAGATAGCTAGGTGATGGGAAGATAGCTAGGTGATGGGGAGATAGGTGATGGGGAGATAGCTAGGTGATGGGAAGATAGCTAGGTAATGGGAAGATAGCTAGGTGATGGGTAGTTAGATGATGGAAAGATAGCTAGGTGATGGGAAGATAGCTAGGTGATGGGTAGTTAGATGATGGAAAGATAGCTAGGTGATGGGAAGATTGCTAGGAGGTGGGGAGATAGTAAGGTGTGATCAAAGTACAAAAGATTAAGCAAGTGCAGATGCAGGGCTTCATTTGGGGAGGGTGAGGGGAACTCAGTGATACCAGACGGTCCAAATATTCCTCCCTCACCCCCTGCAAAATTTTATGGACACACAATATTTCCATTGAATGTAATATCTGTCCTTTGTGTTCAATTTGCCTCTAGCTCAATAATTCCTGTCAATGAACGCCTCATGTACTAACAATGGTGTGTGATGATTGTGGGCTCTGAAGTACGTAGGTGCTGAATACTAACTGACTTCCACCCAATGTATCAAGGAATATACGAACAATTGAGGATACATTCAAGACATATCTTGGGTTCTCCACTGCCAGCTCCAACTTCCTCTCAAAGACCTCAAGATCTACGTTCGATACAGACTTGACTCCTGGTAGATCCACCCGAACCACCAGGCATTTTGGGCGCTTAACAGCAGATGATATACTGTGTGTGTGTGTGTGTGTGTGTGTGTGTGTGTGTGTGTGTGTGTGTGTGTGTGTGTGTGTGTGTGAGCGTGCGTGTGGGCGTGTGTGTAAGATAGGAATGAGTAGATGGATGAAGTAAGTACCTTGAAGGGAACACCAAATCTGTGCTTCTTATCAGAGGTACTTATCACTAGTTCTAGTTGACATAGTGTACATGAGCTAGGGACTGAGTGAAGTGTATGTACTAACCAGGAGTGTGTACTAACCAGGAGTGTGTACTAACAAGAGAGTGTGTATTAGCCAGGAGTGTGTACTAACCAGAAGTGTGTACTAACCAGAAGTGTGTACTAACAAGGAGTGTGTACTAACCACAAGTGTGTACTAACCAGAAGTGTGTACTAACCAGAAGTGTGTACTAACCAGGAGTGTGTACTAACCAGGAGTGTGTACTACCCAGGAGTGTGTACCAACTAGGAGTGTGTACAAACCAGGACTGTGTACTAAGCAATGTACTTCATACTACAAGTTGTACTGCATAACATGTATGCACATACGTACGTTTATGTACGTAAACATGTCTACATACACATTTACAAACCGTGAATTGGTAAAATCTCCCATATCCACTTCTCCGCGATGTGTGACAGTGTAAGTGGGTTCGTTCTTTGGTTTACTCTTTTTAACCTTTGCCTTCTTCTCCGAGTGCACATTCTTCACAGGATCACTGGGATAAGGGAACTCCAGGCCAGGTTGTTGCTCTGAAGGCAAAGGTCCCTGTGTGTGTGTGTGTGTGTGTGTGTGTGTGTGTGCATACAATAGTGTGTAAATGTGTACAAATATAGAACATTTGCACATACGCACACAAATGTACTGTAACTACATGTAGATATGTACACCAAATTATATTATGATAATAATTTATTAAGTACACATATAATGTATGTAGGTACTATAATGATACTGATGTACATACATACAATGTGCAAATGTTTACAAATACGTACATAGATACACACATACGTACATCAGGATGGGGTTTTCTTAGGACGGTGGATTTCGGTGTTCCTTTGTACTGCATCTTTGGGAACTTTAAAGCTATGGTAACCAAGAAAAACAACAAACGAACATGAAAATGTCTACACCGTGTGTATGTATGTGTATGTGTACACTCTCCTAACCTCTCTTCTCGACCTTCAACTTGAACTGCTTCTCCAATCCTTCTAGGGCTGTGCTGATGAGAAGCTGTCGGAACCTAGGGTCCTACAGTACAGGAAGCAGCCAGCACAGGAAGTAGATAGTAAAGGAAGCATTCAGTACAGGGAACAGTCAGTACAGGAAGTAGTCGGTACAGGAAGTAGTCAGTACAGGAAGCATTCAGTACAGGAAGCAGTCAGTACAGGAAGTAGTCAGTACAGGGAACAGTCGGTACATATTACAGTGAATACCCATTAATCTGACACAATTCATTTTCCAAAAATGGTGGATAAACGAGTTTGCCAGATAAACTTGTACATTGTATTGGTACTGGGAACTTGTGACGTCTTTAAAAGGTTTGGCAGATAAAGTGGTGGTGGATTAACAAAATTCATTGCATATCAATTATATTTGTTAATGATATAGATAATTTACATTGTACATGGACACACACACACACAACACAGCACATACAGCACTCACACACACACACACACACACACACACACACACACACGCACACACACATGCACACACACACACACACATACGCACACACACACACACACACACACACGCACACACACATGCACACACACACACACACATACGCACACACACACACACACGCACACACGCACACACACACACACACACACCTTATCACACTCTTTAAAACTCTGTGGGTTAAAAATAACATCGTATACTGTACATCTAACTCCAGCTATAAGTAAGACAACAATAAAAGAATACAAGATATTACTATGTCCTCCCTATAAAGGTTGTAAGACGTACAAGCAGACAGCTGTAAATTTTTCACAGAAGGAAATTGCACAATATTGCTCATAAACACTCCGTGGTTATATTATTGTGTGGATCGAATGGAAAATGCAAAAATGTAAAATGAAACCTTGTTAAATAATTATTGCTGGACAGTACAAAGAAATATATATATTGTATATAATAATATAAAATATATACTGTATGTTGTGTATAATACAGATTCAAAATACAGTGGAACCTCTCTATAAAGGACATGTTGGGACCATAATTTTAGTCCTTATTACAGAGGTTTCCTCACTTCAGAGGTCATTAATACACTACAGTACTACACTGGGACACAGAATGGTGTCCTTTCTATAGAGGTTTCCACATTTCAGAGGTTTGTAATAGAGAGGTTCCAGTGTGATTCACCTTTATCAACATCCTCCCTCCCCGGGGACATGCTGTAGGGGATGGACCAGTTTTGTCCGATTTTACCGGATAACTGTGTAGGCAGTGCAGAGGGTGCCTTGATGTTTTCACTCGTGCAAATGTTTATGAACACCTTCTTCTTGCTGTCTGCTACCTTGGCTTTGATGACGAATCCCGGCTGTAGAGAGAGGAGACCCAATGACAACACACGACTAACAGTGACACTTACGATAATGTGCCAAGTTTTAGGGGTACGTATATAACTTCTGCTTCAGGGATTGTTGACTTTCACTTTAGGGGTACTTGACTTTTAGCTACTTTAGGGATTTTTGACTTCTACTATGGGGATTTTCGAAATCTACTTTAGGGATACTTGACTTTTAGCTACATTAGGGATTTTCGAAATCTACTTTAGGGATACTTGACTTCTACTTGAGGGATTTTGATTGCTACTTCAGGGATTTTTTACTTCTACTTTGAGAATTTTCTTCTGCTCTTGGCATTTCAGTCTCTTTTTGAACTTTTACATTTAACCTCAGTTAGTTCCTTGCATTTGGCATAGGCCAAGATGTTTCACATTAAATGATTACGAACAACTGTCCCGTGTACAGTATGTGGATACTGCAGCATCAACATTTCCAGGATCACAACTTTTGCACTCAATACAGACAAGATTCCAGCCATAAATGTGGTACAATATAGACTTGTATGGCTGTCAGCATTAAAATTCAAAAACAAGCAAAGATCGAATAGGCATGGTTAGGTACATGTTAAAACAAGGCAGGTTTTTGGGTTTCTTTTGGTTTGCTGGAGCAGTGTAAATATAATGAACGAATCAGAATAACATACGATAACATGAACTGATCCTGTGGGTCACTTATATTATGCTCAAACTGGTATCTATACGTGTGTTGGAGGATCTACGTACATGTTTCAAGTTCAACTTCAGGACTAGAATGCGGTGAGAGATGGACGGAGCTCACCTCTGGATGAAGAAACTTCACATCCTGCCCTCTATCCCTCTCCAGTTGTGCGATTTCTTCTTCGTATCGTTTTCGGTTTTCCGGGTCTGATATTTCCTTGGCATACTCCACAAGAAGCTTGCGGAATTCATCCTTCTGCAGCGCCTTCTTCAGCTGCTCAACCTCCTGGAGGTGTATTGAGAATTCGGACAAGTATAGTTGTTAAGGTGGTGCAGACAAATAACTTGGAATTTGTGTTAGGTGACATATGAACATTCACACTCATAGTATTTGTTTGTTGTCAATTTCCGATTATTACAATTATTGAGTGCTATTTTCTCATCACAACAACTAGATATCGTATAACGGGAAATTTTCGCAGGACAAAATTTTCATGGATTTCATGGTTGGCCAAACATCCATGAAAATAAAATCTGCGAATTGGGCGTTCTCGTGGTTCTATCACACGATTGCGGGCCAGAATCCGTGAATTTTCATTTTTGGAGCCATCCGCGAAAATTTTGTCCCACAAAAATTTCCCACTATACGGTACATAACGTGAATGAAACATAGGAATGGTGTGATATTAACTGATGAACGTGTTTCAGTGAATGTATTGTGATTATGAAGTTTTAAGGGAATGTCTTGTTGCATACAAGCCTGTGCAAGGGCCAAGATTGATGAAATAAATCACTGGATTTATGTCAACCAGCTGAAAGAAAAATAATTCTATCAGCTGGGGGACAGAAGTCCAATTTTGATGGCAACCAGTGATAACCTCCCAGTCATCCAGATCATGAGAACATAATGTTATAACACATACATAACGTTATGTGAGTAAGATTGGGAAAAAAATGAAAAATGAAGCACGTTCTGTTCAGCAATAGGAAGCACATTGGATGCAAATACTTCCAACACCCTTAATGACCAATAAGCACAAATCCATGATATGACCACAATTAGCTAATTCTTCAATATATCATAATGGAGTAATTCCCATCACAGGACAATCCGGACCTCTGCGAGTGAACAGCTTTCCACTTCAATGTGCTTGTCTTAAGACACCCTCTTTTTAGGTTACCACGCTCTACCCTATTCGTTGGGGGGAGGGAGGGGGCATTTCGCATACTGCAGTCAACTGCTTGCAAGCAGCTAGAGTTCGAGGCTGTTACATACATGCCAGGCGTACATAGATGTCAGCATGTGAGCAGTATTATTCACGACATACACGTTTGGCACAAACAGGATCTTTCGAACAAGTACAAAAAGTCATTGAAAAGACAAAGAATTGACGAGCGAGCAATTTTAAACATTATAACAGAATGAAATTAATAAATACTTTAGTTGAAGTCTTTACAACTGGGGGACAGACCGTTGCTGTTGAAACACACGCATAGCTTATTGATAGGAACCGTACGAAAACTCATCCCGTTCACACTTACCTCTGAAGTGATCTGGAATTTCTCTTCGTCCTTCGGCTTCTTGGAAGACATGTGCAGCGCGATTAGTTCCGAAACCAACTTCAAATTTCAAAAGTGGAACTAATATCATTCGAATCGACAACGACCAAAAAATTAACAATAATTGGTATTATTAGTACTCAGTTCTCGTAGGATAAATACATTTGAACAGGTTTACAGACACAGAAAGCACATGCAAACATTGATGGCTTGTTATCGCCAGTTGAATTCTTCAGGAATGTTTTCTTTCAAAGGAATCTAGACAAAAGAGTGCAACACTTGTTCTGTTAATATTGTTTCTTATTGGATATACTCACATTCTCTAGGAAGTACATACAAACATATAATATTCAGGTCTACACAGAGGGACGGTGTATTCTCATAGTGTCAACCTGCCAGGTCTACACAGAGGGACAGTGCATTCTCACAGTGTGAAAACCTGCCAGGTCTACACAGAGGGACAGTGCATTCTCATAGTGTCAACCTGCCAGGTCTACACAGAGGGACAGTGCATTCTCATAGTGTCAACCTGCCAGGTCTACACAGAGGGACACTGTATTCTCACAGTGTCAATAACACATCAGCACCACACTACACACCAGAACCCACACTCAATCACACCCACACTCAATCACACCTGCACTCAATCACACCCACACTCACAGTAGACACATACCAGTACTCACAACACACCCCATATACACTCATCCCTCCACACATACAAAACACACACAACTCACATCTTTGTATGCCTCAGCTTTTGAAGGTGCAGGTTCTGTATACCACGTGGTCTTCTTCCCAGGTATGGCCACCCGACCATCTGGGTGGAGGTAAGCCCCTTTCATTCCCCCCTCCGCCAGTCTTTTCTGCCCCTCTTCCGTCAGAAGATAACCTCTATTGTCCGGGTTCAGGTAATATGCCATATCTGACTTGGAAGGAAGGGCCCTCCTTGGAATTTCTTTGCCTGAAGGTAGCGAGTGGAGGAGTGTGTGTGTGTGTGTGTGTGTGTGTGTGTGTGTGTGTGTGTGTGTGTGTGTGTGTGTGTGTGTGCGTGTGTGTGTGAGTGTGTGTGTGTGTGTGTATGTGTGTGTGTGCACGTGAACAGTATTTAACAGGTTTTATTACATAATATGATTATGTACATATAATATTCCAATGCATGCACACAAAGTTCACATTAAGTACCTTCGAATTTCTCTGGATTCAGTAAAACTCTCAGTCCTAGTTTATTGTAATAAGCTGTGACGATGCGTCCTCCATTGGACTCCACAGCCTGGATAGCTCTTTGGGAGGCCCTACTGACCTCAATGTTCAGTTTGGACGTTAGAGAGTGAGATCCCTGGTGGAGGAGACATGGAGAAGTAACACCCACAAATTGTAGGAGAGGGGTGTGGTGCAAGAGGGTGTGGTGGTGGTGCGTTGGTGTGCTGTATAGTGTAGAGGAGTGTGGTGAGGAGGGAGGTGTGGTGATGTGGTGAGGAGGGAGGTGTAGTGATGTGGTGAGGAGGGAGGTGTGGTGATGTGGTGAGGAGGGAGGTGTGATGTGGTGAGGAAGGAGGTGTGGTGACATAGTGAGGAGGGAGGCATAGTGATGTGGTGAGGAGGGAGGTGTAGTGATGTGGTGAGGAGGGAGGTGTAGTGATGTGGTGAGGAGGGAGGTGTGATGTGGTGAGGAGGAAGGTGTAGTGATGTGGTGAGGAGGGAGGCGTGGTGATGTGGTGAGGAGAAAGGTGTGGTGACATGGTGAGGAGGGAGGCATAGTGATGTGGTGGGGAGGGAGGTGTGGTGATGTGGTGAGGAGGGAGGTGTGGTGATGTGGTGAGGAGGGAGATGTGATGTGGTGAGGAGGGAGATGTGATGTGGTGAGGAGGGAGGTGTAGTGATGTGGTGAGGAGAGGTGTGATGTGGTGGGGAGGGAGGTGTGGTGGAGAGTAGAAATTCTACACAATATACCAGATCATCACCACACCTTTCCCAGTAGCTTCACTCCATGTTTGACTCTCTTCACAATCCCAGCTCTCCGTAGAGCTAGCATATCTATTGGTCGGGAGGGATCCACTCTTCCACTGTCAATGAAACTTTGTAGGGTACCGAGATTGAGTGGGACATACTCTTTCTGAAATCTACACACACAGACAAGATGGTTTCATAATACAGTTGAACCTCTATTAAAGGCCTCTCCCAATAAAGGACACCATAGAAATTACCTCCATACAAAGGACACTCTGTGAGGCACCAAAAATAGATTTCCCTATAGTGCTGGTACATTTTTTTACCTCTGAAGAGTGGACAACCTCTCTACAGTGGACAAATTATCTGGTCCCAATTTGTCCTTTATAGAGAGGTTCCACTGCAATTACAATGGAACCTGTCTATAGTGACCACTCAAGGGACATTAAAAGTGGTTGTTTAGAGAGGTGGCAGACAACGTCAATGATACAGTGGAACCTGTCTATAGTGCCCCCATTGGACCCAAATAAGTAGTTGTTATAGGGAGGTGGCCTGTATAGGGTTAAAACATCCAGATGAATAACTCTCTCCACCAGACTGTGTTTTAAAACGCTCCTGAATCTGAAAGGATTTTCCCAACAACAGTTGGAAACTTTACAGTCCGAAATCCCTATTCAACCATATAGGCATGTTGAATTGTACCCTATAGACTTATGGGACAGGCTGCTATAAAGAGGTGATCTGCCAATACAGTGATCCATACACAGTTTTCACTGTACTACTAACGTAGGACAGTTAGCTTTGTGTAGAGATGGTAGTGGTAGAATGAGGTCTGGAGCCCAGTAGTCTTGCTCAGCCCATCCTTCAATCACCAACAGGGAAAGGATCTGCTACTGGTAGGGTTACACATCCCCTTCTGTCTCGGGAGGTGGAGTAGATGGTGCCAAAAATTGCTATAAGAGGATGTATTATCCTATAAATTAATGGAAATCTGCTAATATACCTAAAACAGGTAATGGGAGGAAAAAGGGTTGGCAAGTTACTGTCTTTTCTTACTTACTAAAAGTCACACACTACCCTACAACTTAAGGAGCCTTTATTGTGGTGGGCAGTTTGATTGGCCAAGTCCTGAGCAGTAACTAGGTATGGAGAGTGGAGTTCCATGGCTGAGCCATCACACCAAGGTCAGTGACCTTTTAGTTTGGTTAGCAGGGTCCTCCAAAAATAAGATCTCGCAAATGGTGTCCCTAAGACAAGCATTCAACAAACTGACTCACATGTTGGTGAAGCCTCTCTTGGGCACTCGGAGGTAGAAAGGTGTCTGTCCTCCTTCGAATCCAACTCGAACAGCTTTCTTGTTGCGTTGACCCTGTCCCTTGTGGCCCCGCCCACACGTCTTGCCACGCCCGGAACCGGGACCACGCCCCACTCTAACAGCCTGCATACATACATGTAATGATATGAGCTACAGCAAAATATTACATTGTTCAATCTTGCCAAAACCTCAAAATTTAGGAAAAGTTGGGAATGAACTTTTGTCACAAATAAAACAAGGTAATATGGGATAATTCTGATCAAGGATTAATTCTGGTAACTTGTGGATGAACATTCTATTACTTCAAAATGCCGCTCAGCCGTCGAGGATCTACAGTGTTTCACTGGTAATGGTACCCCTGGAAAATAGCCAAACTTGGTTAAGCGGATTACCAGGGTGATGGTGCCAATACTGATGCTGATAAATCCTGGTTACCATCTACCCATACTACCGATGCGTCCGTATCAGCAATACCGGGCATGATAATACTAGTTGTGAACATGAAATCATTTTAGTAAGAAGTAAGGAACGGCCATACTAGAGGATCTATGCGAACATATATACAGTTGGATACCTTTTTCTTGGCTCCTGGTAAATCTTGTAGATTATTGAGCTTTATTCTAGGAAGATTCGAAAGGTCAACAGTTTTTCTGATCCAAGTCCTGCTAAGGGAGGCGGCCATTTTATGTGTTAGGAAAACACGTGCCCAAGACGTCAGTGGAAGGGAATTTCCCCTGTGTGTCATACCGGCCGTAGATCTAGAGACCCTCTAAATACGGTCTATGGGTAGAGATGGGTCAACGCCTCTTCAAACCTGTGCCGAACGAGTTGAGAACTTTTGAAGAAATAGCCCGTGGATCCTATGGAACGATATATCGTGGAAGTTTAAAAGGAGTACCTGTAGCTATTAAACAGTTACACCCTTCACTTGTTGGTCATGCAACTCGCCGTCGAATCGAAGAAGACGAAGAGATAACGTATGCAATGAAGGCTTTTTCGACCGAGTGTAACTTACTTAAGGAGAACAGACACGAGAATTTGCTTCACTTCGTTGGGCTATTCGACAATAATTCGGGTCTTCCTCTCCTAGTGACCGAATTAATGAGAGAGAGTTTAACGGAGTATCTCACCAGAAAGGACAGCAATTTAGATGAGCAGAGAAAGATAAGGGTGTGCTTGGATATTGCAAAGGGGCTTGCGTTCTTACATGGATTATATCCCCTTGTTCTGCATCGCGATCTCACATCTCAACTGGAAGCCTTAGTAGTAGCCCATTGGGCTAGTGGCCTCTCCAGTATAATAATGATACCATACCATACCATACCATACCATCTAGCAATATCCTAATTGGTTTCGCAGATCAGGTGAAAATAGGAGACCTCGGTCAAGCAAAGCTGCTGGATTTGAGACAGAAATTGGGCATCTCACTCACAACAGCGCCAGGGAATATTTCTTATATGCCGCCCGAAGCTTTAGTTCACAATCCTTACTATAGTGATAAGTTGGATGTATTTTCTGAAGGGGTTATCTGTCTACAGGTGATGTGTGAGCGTCCTGCACCTCGTGTGTTAATGATTGGTATTGGCACAGTTCCTGAGATTGAGCGTAGGAAAGAAGATCTCGATATGATAGGTGACCATCATCCAATGAAATCCATCATCACTAGATGTTTACAAGATGATCCAAATTCCAGACCAAGTGCTCAGGAGGTCTGTAATCTGATAGCTGATGTCAGCAAAAAACACTTATGTCAAGAGGTGAGCACATCGAGAACCAATTGAAAGTGAATTTTTAGACTATTCTATGTCCACACCAACAGGCTTATATGATTAACTCTACAATGTCTTATACACAATGACTATTGACAGCACCTCTGTAACATACATGTGCGTACATGCATAGGTGACCTTTTTGTGCAATACAGTATATACAGTAAATGTTCATTAATACCGTATAGTGGGAAATTTTCGCAGATGGCTCCAAAAATGAAAATTCGCAGATAAAAGTTTTCCAGATGCTGGCCACAGTCACGTAGAGAGACGTAGATATAACAACAAGAATGCCTAAATGCAGATTTTATTTTCATGGATGTTAGGCCATCGCAAAATCCGCTAAAATTTTGTCCTGTGAAAATTTCCCACTATACGGTAGTCACCTTCTCAGTGAAATTGTATGCTAATAGGTGCATGGGTCTGGATGATATTTTTACATGTCTCATATTATGCTTATTGATTAATGTTAATATGTACACTTACAGGACTTCAATCCAACATTACTTAATGATTCAAAATGTCGACTGTACTGGAAAAAGTGCCCTGATTTACCAGTTGCCACCCGATTTGCCACAGTTCTCGTGCACAACTTCAAGGTGTATGTCTGTGGAGGGGGTATGAGTGAGGTTACCCTTGCTCCAAGCATTCAGATATTTCACACTTTGCAGAATAGATGGGAGGTGAGACCAAATGCCCCTCAGATTTGCTGCGAGGTTGCAATGATTGAGAACCAGATTATTCTCATTGGAGGACAAGACACGTCAACTTGGGAAATAACAAACAAAGTGTCCACACTCATCGAGGACAATGAAGATTCAGAATGTTGTTGGAGCAACAAGTACCCTCCACTGCCTGACAGGCTTTTCAGACCAGGTACCACATATCACAATGGTGTTCTCGTTGTGGCAGGAGGATTTTCTGGTACCAACCATGCCCTGAGCAATTCTGTTCATGTATTGGCAACACGTGAGTCACATGGAGTACTCCACCAGTCTGAGAGGGAACACTTACAATGGTATACTATTCCAGGGCTCCGCCTTCCCTATGCAGCTCACTGTTTTTCGGTATGTTCAACACTGGACCATCTGGTTTTGATCAATCATTACAGAGATCGATTTTTCATATCAAAGGGAGTTATCTGTTGCAAATGGGCTGATTTTCACAGAGTGGTCAGTGGAACGATCCCTCAGTTAGGCGGGTCCATCAATGAGACAATCGATGACCTCTACACCCAAATCTCACGGCCACTGTGGGCAGAACTTAGCGACATACCACTGTACCGGTCCTCTTTCGTTCCCTGTGGCTCCTCTATTATTGCACTGGGTGGAACAGATGATGGTCGTGGACACCTTCAAGAAATATACACTCTGGATGCATCACAAGCGTCTCCCTCGTGGAATTACGTACGTATGTTGAACGCTGATGAAATATTGAAGCCCAATTGTTCAGCTGTTGGCCTATCCCCTACAAGCTTTCTCGTCATTGGTGGATGTTCAAATCCAAACAGCTGGAGAACTTCTATGTGTAATGAGGTGTTTTTAGTGCACATGTAATACATTATGTAAATTTAACGTGCAGTTGCCTGAATGTGACCCATGTTTCTTTTACGTTATTGTAATTCAATGAACATCTTATTGTTCCATGTAAATTTAAATTAACACATTTTGATTTAATTAGTAGTACTCATAAAATATGCGCATTAAATATTTATCACTAGTACTCTTTGTATAGTTTGTGTACCTTGTGTTAATGTAATAATGGTTACTGTATTGTATACAGATTAATTGCCTTTATATTGATTTGTGATATTCTCTATGATAACTGTCAATAAAATTAATGTGAATAAAAATTAATTAAGTGTGTAATGATATTAGTAGACATCCTTTTGAGCCAGCGGGTTCCAAGTTGATCTCTTGTAGGGCAACTGTAGGAAAAAGTGTAAAAACCTTGAAGTAGAAAACAGTCACAAGAATAATATAATACGGAGCAGAATAGAGACAATAATTATACAAACATAAGCAGACACACACCCATACACACATGTATATGTACACATGAACGCGCACGTTCACACACACACACACACACACACACACACACACACACACACACACACACACACACACACACACACACACATCGCTCCCCACACACGTACACATACATGTATAATAATATTATGCATGCATTACTAATGGTATACCCACAAAATATAATAGCAATAGGTGCTACGAGGAGTCAGGCCATACAATCCAGGTACAGTATTAAGGCATTTAAATGCCTTCATATATGTATAATGTCAGAAATGCAACTAGTATTGGACAGTTATTAGATACTTTACATTAATTGTGATATTTGACCAGGATATTCATCTGATACTTGAACTGACTAGTATTTCGGAGCATTTCATAAATGCATACCAGTTTGTATTATGCATGTATTCTGTATATACATACGTACAAATGTATGCATGTATATACCGTACAGCATATCACTAGCTGCTGAATCTAAAGATCTGACACTGAACATGTAAGGTTTACACTGCCCTCTCACCAAGGTACTAAGAATGCATGAGTTTATGTAATAGTTGTACCCCTCTTTTGGTCGGTACATGGGAATGTACTGAGTGGATATCCGCTCAGTACATTCCCATGTACCGACCAAAAGAGGGGTACAACTATTATGTATCCCGTTCAATAGCGCGATTACGAGTAGCTGAGATAGATTTCGTTCACGACATGGAAAAGACGATTCTCTCAAAGAGCTGGATGTTGCTATCAACCCATTCAGCTGGCTTCTTGGCCGCCCGTACTTCCCGAACCAACGAGCGTCAGGACACTTATCGAACCAACGATTTTCAGAGTATTTACCGACCGCACAAAGAAACTTGGCGAACCAACGAGTTTTGAAGTATTTACCGAACGAACGAGGAAACTTGGCGAACCAACGAGACTTAGAATACTTACCGAACGAACGAAACAACGGTTATGGCTTCTTCTAATGGAAAATCCGAGAAACAACCTTTTTCAACCCCCGTTGAGAACGGCGAACAATGGCTCGAGCCAAAAATACAGCCGAGAATACACAATGGGCACGTAACAATGTCTGTTGATTAATTAATACCAGACACTTAAGAACCGGGGTACCCAGTACATCGCGAATGTACTCCAGTCGGTCCTTTTGATCTTAAGTGACAATATCACCAATCGGGATACATATAACAATGAACTGTATCTCATCACAACAATAATAGGCCGGGGTACCCTTGCTCTGTCGGTTTATGCTGAACTTATGGTCTCACTCACTTTGGTATCAATAGTATTGTACTACATGTCATAAGTACAAAACCGGCATGTGTAAAATAGAACTCACTTGTATGTACTGTACCACATACACTTGTATGTACATACATAAAGCAGAGGAAAGAGGCTGTTTGTATGTATATTCTCTATACTGATGAACATGAAATACACCGTCAGTCAAATATATAACAGCACCTTTAACAAGCAATGACTCTTTATAATAACATGCCTTATGGGCACAGATGTATTCTCATACACAGTAGTTGTATTTATCATAGCAGCAAACCAGTGGCAGGAAAAGTGCAGAAGCAAGGGTGATATTGTTTGCCTGTACAGTATTTGGCACTTGGATTAACATAAACATAACATCCCTGGCCTGTGTACTAGTGAAATTATTCATGTATACTTCTCATTTGATGATTACACTAATTGATGTGATTAAAATTAATCACTAAGTAACATACATACACCCCCATCAGTACAATATATACTCTTGGTCCATAACAAATGCTTCCTCAGTGACAATATTGTTCTTTTGTGTGTGTGTGTGTGTGTGTGTGTGTGTGTGTGTGTGCGTGTGTGTGTGTGTGTGTGTGTGAGTGAGTGTGTGTGTTTGTGTGTGTGTGTGTGTGTGATTGTGTGTGTGTTTGTGTGTGTGTGTGTGTGTGTGTGTGTGTGTGTGTGTGTGTGTGTGTGTGTGTGTGTGTGTGTGCACATGTGTATGTGTACATGTGTGATAACATTTGCACGTGTGTGTGCTGTACCCGTTTGTGTGACACAACAATATAAGGCAAGAAAAAACGTGCTCCAATCTCAAGAGCTGTTATCTCACCGCATTGTAGGGCAACCGTACCTTTACCTACCACATAGAGGAGGATGAAGTTATCTTCAAGATGATGATGACATTCATTGACTTTCAAAAGTTGTCAACAAACTCACGTGAATAAGCAATACTACAGAGCTGGCATCTGCCGCAGATGAATGTAGTGTGGGCGGGCTATGAATATTAATGAGCTGACCAGGTGTTCATATCCTATTAATTTCATTTAGGACTGGGTGGAGGAGCAGTGGAGACCCACCTCACCACAGGGAGTAAACACAATGCTAACAACCTAGTCCTTTGGGGGTAACTGGTAGTGTACGTAGACTAACTGTCTGTTGCAAAGGTCCACTGGGTTCATACTGACCTTAACCTACTGTAGGGAGGTGCTGGTGGCTGAGAAGGCTAAGAACAGGGATTGAAGTGATTTTGCTCAGGATCAAATCCAGAAACTGAAGATCTTTCCCTGCACCCCCTGCCAATACAAGGGACAACAAATAAAGTAGCCACCAAACTTTTATTAACGTTGATTAATAGACAGAATCTGATAGACTAATTATTAAACTAAGTGTGATGTTAGAATTTCTAAAATCTTAAGTGTGATGTTGTTGTGATTGTTGCACTCTATGATTCGTGGACCCTTTGAAAAGTAGCCTCACTGACAGGCCAAAGGGGTCCTCACGTTAAATAAGATGTCAATATCAATATCAATACTGTAGGTCACACTGCAGGCTTTGATTCACAGAGCTACTTGGTGTGTGTGTGTGTGTGTGTGTGTGTGTGTGTGTGTGTGTGTGTGTGTGTGTGTGCGCCATCATTTAATGTACATACATGTGGTCCTGGATCTTTATTAATGCAGCCTTTTCTCCCAACAATTTAACTAACTATAGAAACTTTTTCAAAATATCTAATGTGTACACACACGCATACACACACACACACACACACACACACACATTCTAGAGATCAATAGGGAACGATTAGGAGATAAGCTTAAGAAAACAGGTACTTACTAGAAAAAAAACGCAAAAAAAACACCAAGCATGGGAACACCCAGGCAATAACACAAACACAAATGGCAATGTGAGTGTGTGTGTGTGTGTGTGTGGTATTACTAAGGTATCAACTCCTTATATAGGTTGGCACATAATAGTTGAGTCTGAGCACAGAGAAATCTGACAAATACATTTTGCAATAATTCTTGCAATTCTTGCAGACAACCTCTGTAATACATCCTATATGACTTCTTAAACATGTGCATGTATATAGCTGTTGTCTAGTATGAAAAAGTCTTTGTTGGTCCTAATGTACACATACTCACACATGTAATAGCTACAGTAGAGTCATATGCACATACCATGCAACATAAATATGATTCAAGAGCATCATCTAACTAATATCGTAATATTGTTGTGACATATCACTGACTGTAATGATGCATATCCATCCAATGAATCTGAGATGCATTGATCATACTATCAATGTTAAAACAGTGACAACTCTTCTGTCACCCACTGAGCGAGATACACTAAGTCAACTAGAGACCAAATATACACTATGCATGAAAGAGCTACAGTGATTGGGAAGGCAGAGCATTGTGATAGTGTCACTTGACCTTTTGCAAACCTTAGTTTACGTCTTTGTAATAATTTGACAAGTGGATGGATGAAAATGACCTCCCAATATTACTACTCCTAGGAGCGGGAATACAGACTTTGTGGCAGTTAGAACACTCAAAATCATGAGCAGAAATCGACAAGAATTTCAAACATTCAGACTTTCTGCGCATGGTTTAGGTAGAGGTCTCACATTGCTGAAGGTGATAAACATGTCAAGTGTGTTGATCCTAATATACTCTTGACGTATTACACATGCTAACAAGATCACAAGCCAATTGATGGCATTGCACTGCTTTAATATAACATGTACTAATGTGATTGCAAGTCAATTAAGATAAACAGGTTGATCAGACTATAAAGTTCTCCTGGTAAGGAAACATGCCGCTATACAAACCTATATGACATTGCATTATACTAGTCATGTACATGCACCGGGATGCCATATAAGTGAGTTGGCCTTGTATATCCACACATTCATACTTCCATTGCGGTGATCACTCAGGTAATTTTACATTATACTGCTCGTCACCAGAAGATGCACAGTGTCCATATCAAACACAAATTCGGATGCATTAGTTTCAGATTTATTGACCATGCATTCATAACTAAGGAAGAAAGGACCAGTGTTTTCTAGACTACTGGCAACCAGGGTTGATTAACTGTACAAGTGAACAAGGTCTGACAATTCTACACAGAACCTAACCCCAACAGTTATTCAGATAATGAACATACTCCTCAGTATTCAACTCTGATCGAAGAGTACACCCAGATTAATCAAATCCTTGCAAGTTTCAAAGGGTATAACATGGTAGGATAAATCAGGACAGACTGCATGTATGCACATTCTAAAATACACCCCTCTTAAGATCAAGCCACAGCAGCTCAGAGGAGAGTGTACGAGGGTACACACATATATGTACAGTTGAACTTCTTCAACACCAGCCTCTACAGAAAACTTCAAAATATGCTGTTACAGTATTTTATGTTAATAGTACTTTCATAATGTGTATGTACATTAGCAGTAAATGTAGGGACTTGACAAAAGTTTTGTGATGAGAGAGATTTTGCGTTGAACAATTACACGTTAATGAGTTTTGGCTGTATACAAGTTGTGTACGAGTGACTGCATTAACAATTAACAAGCTGATGTGATGATTCTAGTCACTGTTGTGAGTACACCAGGACTACAGAAACATACAACAAAGAACGTATACATTTCATTCAAAAACAAATGAGGGGCGTTAACAGTGGTCATCCTAGAACTTTTAAATGAAATTCACACTCCTTATGGTCACCTGAAGCTTTGGAATGTCTCACTTGGGCAGTTTTGGAGGGAACAGCTCACACAGAGCAACTTATGGAGGGATTTCCATGACAACAAGTTAACATAAACTAATCCAATGAACTCAACAGGAGCCATATCAATACTCAGGAGAGAAAGGTACACAAAGCATTTATTCGAGTGGGAAATTACTGTACAGTGTATCCTAGTTGATTGCAGGTATTCACTCAATACAAGTATCAAATATGTGTAAGAATCCACATGTGATTAGATATTAGAGTTCCATGCAGCACAGACCACGACAGTGATAGTGAGATCTTAACATGTGGACCAGTACACTACAGTGATGGAGAGATATCAACATGTGGGTATTAATTCTATTACAAGTGAGGGACAAATTAGGTATTGGCTCGTTGCTAGAGCTCTTCCACAGACAAAACTTCACGATAGAAGTAACATGATAAATAGCAAGTATTCACAATTATATCCCTACTGGTGTATGTATTTACAGTTACTGTAGTACTGATAGTAGTGTGTGTACAGTAGGACCTCTACTAGTGTGTGTACAGTAAGACCTCTAGTGGTGTGTGTACAGTAGGACCTCTACTAGTGTGTGTACAGTAAGACCTCTACTAGTGTGTGTATGGTAGGGCATCTATTGGTTTAGTAGTGTGGATTTGTTTACCTGTTCCAGTAAATGTAAAGGAGAGAAGATTGTGCATTCAATAATATCTCAATCCACAGTGTTGGTTAAACTCCTCTGAACACACTAGCTATACAAAACATAATAATATTTAGCTTTATTAATCACTGAAAGATAACTAAAAGAAGTGCTCTCATTAAACTCGAGAGATGGGATTCAACTATCTGTGACCATCTGGGTAAACTGCTAAAACACAAAACAGTATTCATAACAATCCAACATAAGATAAGGATCCCTTATGACATAACAGCTGACCTGAATGGTATCAGAGCAGAAGCAGGGAGATAGGCGGAGTCAAAAGTGGCCTGATTTTTAGAGAGGTCGCTTATTAATTCATTTGTGGTGCACATGATGCATAATCCATGAGATATGTGGTCCCATGTAGCCCCACGGAGTGAGGTAACATGGGAACACACGTCTATGCAGACATCAGCGATGGAAACCACTGTATTAAATTCATTGACTTCCAAAAGTTGTCAACAACTCCATATATAGCATTACTACAGAGCTGGCATATGCAGACAGATGAATGCTGTGTGGGCGGGCTATGAATATTAATGAGCTGAGGAGGTGTTCATATCCTGTTAATTCCATTTAGGACTGCAGCTGGGTGGAGGAGCAGTGGAGACCCACCTCACCACAGGGAGTAAACACAATGCTAACACACTAGTCCCTTGGGGGTAACCTGTAGTGTAGACTAGCTGTCGCAAAGGTTCACTGGGTTAATACTGACCTTAACCTAAAGTCGGTCACACTGCAAACTATGATGCACAGAGCTACCGTGTGTGTGTGTGTGTGTGTGTGTGTGTGTGTGTGTGTGTGTGTGTGTGTGTGTGTGTGCGTGTGCGTGTGTGTGTTTGTGTGTGTGTGTGTGTGTTTGTGTGTGTGTTTGTGTGTGTGTTTGTGTGTGTGTTTGTGTGTGCGTGTGTGTGTTTGTCTTTGTGTGTGTGTGTGTGTGTGTGTGTGTGTGTGTGTGTGTGTGTGTGTGTGTGTGTGTGTGTGTGTGTGTGTGTGTGTGTGTGTGTGTGTGTGTGTGTGTGTGTGTGTGTGTGTGCCATCATTTAATGTGATGATTAACAGTGATGTAAACAAACATAGGCACATAATATACTAGGTAAATATTCTACAGACACACAGTATGGGAGCAGTATACAGGCAAATACAGTACATACATAAGTACAACTTAATGGTTACCATTGCCTAACAGCAAGTTTAATTTGAGTGTCTGTTATCAATGATTCAACAATACATGGACATGTAAAACTGCTAGAAAGTACAACAAACCCTACTTAGTAACCCCTGGTTACTACACAAATTACTGTTGGTCCCTAGCTCATGTACACTGCTAAACATTACTGATAGCAAGTACCTCCGATAAGAAGCACAGATTTAATGCGCCCTTCAAGGTATTTGCAAAGCAAGTTGGACTGTACAATTCTCAACACCTGTACGTTTGCATGATACACAAACAACAAGTGTGAGCTAGGTGAAGTAGTAATAATTGTATTGGTCTGCCAGGGTGACCTAATCAAGATGGGACTCACAATGTAAGCCACAGTGAACGAGGTGACCCTCATGCCCGTGTGGCCTTCCATACAGGGCCTTATTGGCTAACACCTGTTCAGGAGTTGAATAATTCAATCACACCAGCTCCCAGGAGCTATTGGTCCAGTCCCTATTAACCTCAGCCACATGTATGCATTTGCACCGATAATGTAGCAATACCCAAAAATTTTTTTCAAATTAATGTTTTCATATCCAAGTCCCTCAACTTTCAACTGTACAGGATTTACATATAATAACAGTTGTACAGTCATGTGCCCTATACATACATGCACTGTGTATATTGTAGGTGCCTGAGACCACCGAGAAGCAATTTAATGGTGCATATTCCAACACAAGCAAATGTAGTTTTCTTTGAGGGAAAATTTCTGCAGATTCACACACAGACACATATGCACACGTATGCACACTCTTACACACAGCTACGTACATACGTATGAACACACAGACAGATGCATGCACACACACACACACACACACACACACACACACACACACACACACACACACATACACACACAAATACACATATAACTGTGCCACGTGCTTGAGAAGGAAAATTAATAATAAGCAAGTGTATAAAGAGATCCCATGAAATCTGGTGTAGGAGGAACTGGACACAATAAACTCTATTTACCATTCTCAATTAAACATTTTTCTTAGTTAGCTGCATGTATGATTTGTATTCCCAATATTACGTTTCTTTTTTTGTTACTTACTTTACTTATTGTAAGTGCTTACACTAGACTGTTAACTGTGCAGTGTTTTTGTAGAACTACTTAGACAGGGTCTAGAGCATGCATGCTAGCCCTCACAAGCTCACTATATGTATGTCTTTTTGTTATGCAAAATTTAATAATGGTGACTTGTGCAGGAAAGAAAGAGAGAGAGAGAGAGAGAGAGAGAGAGAGAGAGAGAGAGAGAGAGAGAGAGAGAGAGAGAGATGCTGTACACAACATACAAAATAAAAATGCATGCTGTACACAGTATGTACATATGTTTGTGTTTCTGTATACAAGGCATGTACTGGATGTATGATTGTACATCTTTTCTGTTTGAAAGTGCACATGTGAACACCGCAGTTCCACAAGATGTACATACATACAGTACATACTGTGTATACAGAAACACAAACATTGATTATAGATAATAATATTATTTGAAAATTGACTTTTGGGATATAGAGGTTCCACTGTACAATGTAATCATGGATTACTAGTGACAACCAATGCATACAAGTATGTCTGTATACATAATATTATATTATAAGAGTGTGTATTTGTGAACCACTTCACGCACTGCATGTACATGGACAATCATACATATGTTCATATCATATCATATGTATGTGTGCATGGACCATTGGTTCATTGTTCCGTACAAATAGGATATTATAATTATCTTGTCATGATATAAAGATTTGTAGGATGGTTAACTTGTTGGACTCATTGCATCTTCACTGAAACATGACATTATATTATACCTGTGTATTATGTGTATTGTTCGAGTACAATATTATATGAAGTTGCATCCGCATGTGACACATATGGTGCAAATAGAATGTGTGATATAGGGCAAACCATATGCATTCATACATAATGTGTGTGTGTGTGTGTGTGTGTGTGCGTGTGTGTGTGGGGGTGTGGGGGTGTGCGTATGTGTGTGAGAGAGAGTGTGTGTGTGTGTGTGTGTGTGTGTGTGTGTGTGAGTGTGTGTGTGTGTGTGTGTGTGTGTGTGTGTGTGTGTGTGTGTGAGTGTGTGTGTGTGTGTGTGTGTGTGTGTGAGTGTGTGTGTGTGTGCGAGTGTGTGTGTGTGTGTGTGTGTGTGTGTGTGTGTGTGTGTGTGTGTGTGTGTGTGTGTGTGAGGGTACATATGTACTGTATATGTGTATAATACTCTTTATGCATATACCATACAAACACATATACCCACTTTCTGGAGACTGGACTACAATGTAATGCATGGTCATATGTTTGCTTGATGAACCAAATAATAAATATCAGGAGACAACAGTACAACACTGGAACTCAAAGTCATGTGTATACCATGAGAAGCCCATCACAACTATGATCCTACCACACTAAAATCATCATGATTACAATTTATTAATAATAAATATACAAGTAGGATTACACAGAGTGACATGAACATTTAATGATGTTCATTTTAGGTACATGTGTCCTGAAAAGGATAGTGATCATACTAATACGTATAATGGGATATGATTTCAATATGTGGTCCTTGCCATCATTCATACATCAGTATAACATTATTATCGATTTATAAGCGATTTAAACGAAGGTATGCGTTCATAACGTTAAGTTTGCATTATAGGAAAGAATGACTGCTGACATTCACTACTAATCTATATTTTGTCTCAATATTGACAAGTAAGAACAATGCTAAATCTAAGAACACGATCTAAACCTGCTCAGGTTGCAGATGACCTACTGAACACACATTGTCACACGTGTACTAGTATATTGCAAAAGAAAACTTTGCCCAGTATGAACAAGCAGTAGGGTATGTGTAGGAATACACGGGGCTGGTGCCAAATCAAAGACATATAGGTATAAATTTGTTCTTAGGTTTAGTAGTATTCTTACTTGTCAATATTGACGTTTGATCGTCTGTAGCAACCCCTTTTCGATTTTATCGCCATTTTCCCAATACATTAGTGGTCCAAATTAGAGGACCCCACCCTATTGAGCGCGAATGTACTCGGCCGTCGTACGTCGGTTTATGCCGAAACTTCTGCTCAGGTTAGAGTGTGTGTGGAGCTATTGGAACATTAGGTAAGATGGACAATATCTGTACATCTTAGAGAATACGAACTACCGTCCCATAATAGATGAAATCCGTCCCAAATTAGAGGACCGCAATTGCTCCGAAAAATCCTGGATAACTTGCGAACGAAAGGGACCATCCAAGTCTAAGATGGTGTGCCCGCTTACATCCACCTGCTTAACAAATGTGCCAAGAATGAGGGAAAACGGGCAAGATACGAGTGAGAACGGGTGTCCCAAATTAGAGGGTGTCCCAAAATAGAATCCGGACCCTACACCTTAACTGTCGTGTTGATGGTTTTTAAGCTGACTAAAGTAAGTTTGTTCTCTCCAAATACATCGTTTTCAAATTACCCCGTCGGCCATTTTTAGCAAGAATTCGTATGGAAGTAAACGAGGGTGTCAAATTCTTCCCGTCGTTACCGGATAGACATGATTCTTACCTAATCTGACAGAGGACTACCTCCCCTCACTTCTTTGTGAAAACCGCTTTTCTCAGTCTTCTTGGGGAGCCACGGCGTCAAATTTCTGTACTCAAATTATATCCCGAATTCCCCCGCTTTACCCTACTGAGTCTGACAAGTTCAAAATTTAAAGATACAAGATAAAAGCATGTTACCCTCCTACAAAGTCAAACCAAACAAAAAGAACTCACAGACTCACAGATTTAAAGCGTCTCTACCCAACATGTAGCGAACTCGAAGAAGGAAATTCGTCTTCAACCACACTTGACACTGCTGACCCACACGGAATAATCCAATTATTTGTATAGGGAGAATGTATAATACAGTGAAATCACGCTAATTCGACTATCAATGGTTTAACTCGAACATCGCGCTAAATCGAACAAAGTTCGAAGTCCCTGGACAAAGCGCTATATACAAGTATAGAAAAGTCTCTCGTTTGTTCGAATGTCAATCGCGGCTGGAACATTTTAGAGGAACATACTATTACTAAAATTTGCATTCAACAACAATAAAAGTAATAGAGAGTCAATAAATCATACCTCCATCGTTTCTAACTCCCTTCGTGTACTTTTTCAAGGATTTTGAAGTTCTTGGAAAGATTTGCGTATAGGTTCTTCTTCGTCAATTCATCAAGCTAACAAGTAAAAGTTCACAATCACTTTCCTATGGAGCATAACGTCAAGTTAACCTTTCAAAGATCGGCTTTTCGATTTGTCCGTGCGTTTGACAGCCATTTGCAAAGTGACGCTGTAAGTAAACTGGTTGGATTATTATTATACTAACATTGATAGCTATAATGTAATTCGTGTATTATAAAGTACGGAAGCGTTACGTGTATAAAAGGATAGCCAGGCACCGCACAAAATTGAAGGACGCAGATTTGCTGCATAACTGACGGAAATAATGATGGATTTCTTCTTCAACGAAGAAATTAACAAACCTTTGCCTTTTATTTCTTATTTCGAACCTTCGGCTATTACAGAAGAGGAACATCATCCGGTCACCGCCGCTGTAGAAGAAACACCTGTCGGCAGCAGTATTTCTTTCGAAGAAGAAAATAAGCTAGAATTTAAAGTAGAGAAAACGATTGGAAGTATGACCAGTATCGGAGATGAGGATATTAGCAGAGTTTTGCCTTTTCTTTCTTCCTTCGAGCTGCCCGCTGTATCGGAAGACACAACGTATTTTCTTCCTCTGGAGAACACTATAATGGTTGCAGCAGAGGAAACCAACGCCCCGCCAGTTCATGTGCAAGAAATAGTCCTCGAAAATAGAACTGCCGGGATAACAATTAATATTCGTGCTGATGTAGAGAGACGTGAAAAGATTTGTGTACATCACGAACGTAAGCAGCGCCCTCGACCCATCCAAGTCCACGTTGTTAGACACTCAACTCCTGCCAGTTTCGACGAGTGCGATCGCAAGGGGAGAAATGCATATTCCGGCTATGTAGATAACTCATCCATGACCATCTAGAGTTAATGAATCGCGATCGACTTTATAATTTTTCTAAGACTTTCTTTTCGTTAATTTTTTAAATTCTTTTTTGATGGAGTATTTTTTATGTTGAATTATAATTATTTTTGTACTATGTATGCTTCTAACTGCAATTAAAGCCATACGATAAAGATGGGACCTGCAGTATTGCAATGTATTGTAATGTATTGCAATAATGTTGAACTTAATTTTGTCTTGAGGCTGTTAATTTATGTGTCTTGTATTGCTCTCTTTTATAATACTTGCTTACTGTATGCCGTTGGTCATTATAAAGTAGAGAAACACACATCAGAGAACAACAATGTAAAACAAAATGGACCAAAATGTTATTCTGTTGTTATTCTTAGTTTGTACCATAAAACTGGGGTATGCAGCAGACAGACTTATTATACTGTTCTCACCCTGTATTGGTCTCTTTCACCCGACCACTATCCTTCTGGCTATTCCTAACGTTGTGTTGCTCTATCTTGCTGAACTTGTTTGTGTGGCCTCCCACTCTTCCTCAATCTAGCCCAATTGTGATAGTTTCCCTTCTGTTGGTACATTGCCCTTGATTTCCCTTACTATAATTCCCTCATCCATCACATTAACACAAAAACACTGCATGATCCCTATTTATATAATAAACTGTGGGACAGGCTGCTAAAGTTGAACTTAAATCCCCAGATTATCAAATTGCTACAATCTAAAGAGAGACTTTGTACACTATGCAAACCTAAAGATGTCGAGTATGAGCCTCACTTTTTATGCTTACACTTTTTTACTCACTATTGTTTTCATTTCGACTTCCGGTATGTAACGCTCGTCCGATAGATAGATATTATTGGGGCGAGCCTAAGCGAGCCCCACACTTGCGAGTCGGCCGCCTGCCCGCCTACGCTTCCGGTGTGGATATATATATATATGGGTAGCTTTGTTTAATGAGTGCTGGGTGTCGGGGATGCTCCCAAAGATGTGGAGGAAAGGTTTGATTGTTCCTGTGCCAAAGTCACATAAAGCTGGAGCATGTGTGCCAGATAACTTCCGGGGTATTTCCCTTACATCAGTGGTGTGTAAAGTCTTCTGCCTTATATTGAAAGAGAGACTGGCTGTGGTAGCTGAGGAGAATGGCCTACTTGCTAATGAGCAGGGTGGTTTCCGAAAGGGCAGAGGTTGTCCTGAGCAAATAGTATCATTGATTCTTTTGGCTCAAACACAGATGGCCCTAAAACCTGAGGGCATGTTGGCTGCGTTCATTGACTTTGAGAAAGCCTATGACCGGGTGGATAGGCAGAAGTTATGGAAGTGTCTATGGCAAAATGGAGTTAGAGGTCGTTTTTTGGGGTTTTTAAAGGCTTTGTACTTCGATAGTAGGTGTCAGGTGAAGCTGCTTGATGTGGTCAGTGATGAGTTTGGAGTAGGTACGGGTTTAAGACAGGGTTGTGTTCTTTCTCCCCTGTTATTCTCTCTGTACATTAATAGTTTGGTAGTTGAATTGAAGAATGAAGCTTGTGGTGTCAGTTGTAGAGGCTCCTTAGTACCAGGTTTGTTGTATGCTGATGATACCTCCTTGTTTGGTGAAGATGCAATACAGTTGAAACGTGGTCTCGTGGTTTTGGAGAAATGGTGTAATGAGTGGGGCGTTCGGATAAATGTTATGAAATCAGGAATCGTACACTTCAGAAGTAAAGGAGTGAAGAGATGTGCTGGTGATCTTGCAATTCAAGGTCAGCACTTACCTTTTGTGTCCTCATATAAGTATCTTGGATGTGAGGTTGACGAGTATTTGGAAATGAAATTGATGCAGGAGCAGAGGGTGGAGAAAGGCAAATTAGCCTTGAATGTTTTGTTACAGAAATGTCGTTCAGTTGGTGATGTATATAGTGGCACATTTAAGAAACTTATGGAGTCGATGGTTCACTCAGTTCTTTTGTATGGTGCAGAAGCTTGGGGCTTACTTAAAAGAATGGACTCTTTGGAGCAATTACAACTGAGGGCTCTAAGAACATATTTTGGAGTGGGCAGGAACCATCCTAGGGTAT
The DNA here is from genome assembly GCA_964020155.1 of Chondrilla cf. caribensis. NCBI lineage: Eukaryota > Metazoa > Porifera > Demospongiae > Chondrillida > Chondrillidae > Chondrilla > Chondrilla cf. caribensis. The sequence continues at coordinate 3,444,404 of OZ026559.1, forward strand.
CTCTTTTGGCAGAAATGTCATGCTTCCCTTTAATGTGGGAGGCTCGGTTGAGATGTGTGGTTTTCTGGTTTAAGATTCTGTTGTCTCCCATGTTTGAAAACCGTATTATCCGTAGAGCAGCTAAAGATGCCATTTCCGTGTCCAGGGGTCCATGGCTGAACAATCTTAAGGATGCTCTCACACATTTTGGATGGTCTGATGTTAGTGGTCAGAGTCTACAGGGGATGTCTTGGCATGAAGTAAAGCGTATGTTAAGTGATATTGCGCAGAGAAAGGTTTTGGAGTCCTGGAGGAAGGAGATGGTAGAGCGGCCGAAGTTGAGTGTTTTACATGCAATCCATTCTCTTGGCGACAGCATCAGTCCCATGTGTGCCGATGTTCAATCAAAGATCTATAGGCGTGTGCTAATGCAATTGAGGGGGGGAACAGCTCATTTCCATATCGAGACTGGGCGATGGAGACAGATCCCAAGACAGCTTCGTGTTTGCAGGGAGTGTTCGTCGGGAGATATTGAAGACTTAAATCACTGGCTACTGCACTGTAGTGCGTGGCAAACCAGTAGATTCCCCCTCATGAAGAAGATGATGGAGCAATATATTGATTTTCCAACCTTGAATGATGAAGCTAAAGTTGTATTGATTCTGACTGCTGCATGTCGAAGTCCAGCAATTATGAAGAAGATCTATACTATGTGGACTGACAGATTTTGTTCCTGATCATGTTGTTTTTACATGTGTATAATTTTTGTCTGTCTATAAGTGCTTCATTGGACAATATGTCCTAGTGTCTGTATTGTTGACATGTTGCACTATAATAATAATTATCTATCTATCTATCTATCTATGTATTCTATATTTAGGCCAACAATTTGGCCAACGTTTTCGACGTCTGGCGCGATTGTACGACCCTCTGAAGGACGGAAACTCTTTTCATGACGTCCGGTACATCTGGAGAAAGACGTGGATGCCCTTTTCGACAAGATCGAGGCGATTTTTCCAACACGTTGACGATTCTTTCTCTGGGACGCCGTGCCATCTTGATCGACTGCCAATTCTGGTATTGGCCGAATTGATCACCTTCGAACCGTTCAACAAACACATGAAACATTCTTCTGGAAGTAGAAAGACGCGGGGACACTCGGGACATCTTCTGAAAGGCAGGAAACGACGGGGGGGACCAGGGTCCTTCTTCGGCGAGTCGGGCGTTATATCTTACGTGTTAAAACATCTATCTCTCATTATTTTGACTTATCAACTTTTGGTATTTTTCCCATATAATACGTTTGGAGTAGGGAGTAAGTTAAGGTAGAGTTAGGGTAGGGTTAGGGTTAGGGTAGGGGTAGGGTTTTATATTTACGCATTGACTCACTTTGATTCTGTGTAATACATCTATGAAATCATTATCATCCTTTAATACAACACAGACATTTCTGTGCTGCAACATGGAATAAACATGTTGTCACTACTGCAACTACTGCACAGCAGCAGAACCCAGCACACTGCATGTACTTAGCCACCCTATCAGGCACATATGGATATGCTGGCATTTCCATAATCGCCTGAATGGAGCATGCTGCAGACTTCAGTCAGTGCCTGTGTGCACATTTTCAATGCCAACTACTGTGCATCTATACTGACCCCTGCTAACAGGGCGAGCTTATGCGAGCCCCTTCAGACTCTGTCTGAACTAGTTGGGGCGAGCCTAAGCGAGCCCCACACTTGCGAGTCGGCCGCCTGCCCGCCTACGCTTCCGGTGTGGAAATATATTCTTCTTATTATTATTATTATTATTTTAGATATTACAGTGCTTTGGTAGGGTTTCCCCAAAACAGCACTACACATATTATATATAAGTAAATGTACATACATAGATAAACACTCAGGTGAAAATAAAATGAAATAACGAGGACAAACTCCAAGGGAGTGACATAAGAAAGTAGCAGGTACATCAAAATCTATAGATAAGGCTGGCTAAACTAACAAATCTTCCCGCAATCTCCACATAGCAATCACTATAATATTATATATATGTGAGCGGATCTGAGAAAACAGCCCTCTAAGGTTGTTTACGATTACACTGATAGGTGTCAAAACAGGTTGTGGTGTAAATTTTTCGAATTTTCTTTTTTTTCATAAATATGATATAAATGTTTAGTAGAATGTTCCCTGAAAGCGCGGTGACCATACGATGTTGAATTTTGGACTTACGGCTCATTATCACCTCTCGGAAGTACGCCATTTTATTCAATACGAAATTATACGGCTACCGCTATCAAGGCGCGTAATCGTATAATTCGCACGTACATAAAGGTATAGTAGAACAAATACCGAATAAAAAATATAAAAACGTCTATACGAACGATCTAGGCTCAAACTATCATCATTGTCCCTGAAATGACTTGGAAAAATCATTCTGTGGAACCGTACGTGAACTCGACGCCATTTTGTTTAACGAGATGACGTAACGGAACGAATATACGGAATCCGCAATAACAACCGGAAATGATGCTATTCCATAAACGATCGATTCAGTGCCTGATACTAAACTCGACATATCTCATAAACGGAACAAGCTATCGTAATTCCGAAAGCGTCATCGTGATGCCGAGTAGACAAGCTATCGATTGATGCCAAAAAACGCAAATGCACGAAAGTGCAGTAGAGGGCTGTTTTCTCAGATCCGCTCACATATGTTTGTTTTACGTATTTAGGCCAACAATTTGGCCAACGTTTTCGGCGTCTGGCGCGATCGTACGACCCTCTGAAGGACGGAAACTCTTTTCATGACGTCCGGTACGTCTGGAGAAAGACGTGGATGCCCTTTTCGACAAGATCGAGGCGAATTTTCACACACGTTGACGTTTCTTTCTCTGGGACGCCGTGCCATTTTGATCGACTGCCAATTCTGGTATTGGCCGAATTGATCACCTTGGAACCGTTCAACAAACACAAGAAACATTCTTCTGGAAGTAGAAAGACGCGGGGACACTCGGGACATCTTCTGAAAGGCAGGAAACGACCGGGGGAGTAGGGTCCTTCTTCGACGAGTCGGGCGTTATATCTTACGTGTTAAAACGTCGATCTCTCGTTGTTTTGACCATTCTAAAACTGTTAGGTGGTTCTTTAGACCACATATCAATGCTTTTGAACCTTTTGTGTCTGAATGATTCTCTTGTGGAGCGAGGAATCTCGAAATACATGTTAATGCCGTATGGTCTCACACATAGAAACGCGAAGTAACGTTGTCGACACGCATACATCAACTGCTTTTGTTCCTGTACTCCTACTTGGGCACATCTGCTGCTAAATGGGACAGACCCTATGTGCACATGCTGACATATTATGCACCTGAATGGGGCAAGCTGTAGCTGTCTAACACAATGAGATGACATCAATGCATTTTGATGTACACATTTATCAACATTTGGTATTTCTTCCTATACAGTGTAGTACTTTTGGAGTAGGGAGTAAGTTAAGGTAGAGTTAGGATAGGGTTAGGTTTGGGTTGGGTTAGGGTTTTATATTTACGCATTGACTCATTTTGATGCTGTGTAATACATCTATAAAATCATTGTCATCCTTCAATACAACACAGACATCTCTGTGCTGCAACATGGAATAAACATATTGTCACTACTGCAACTACTGCACAGCAGCAGAACCCAGCACACTGCATGTACTTAGCCACCCTATCAGGCACATATGGATATGCTGGCATTTCCATAATTGCCTGAATACAGCATGCTGCAGTCATCAGTCAGTGCCTGTGTGTACGTTGTCAATGCCAGCTACTGCACGTCTATGCTAACCCCTGCTAACAGGGCGAGCTTAGGCGAGCCCCTTCAGACTCTGTCTGAACTAGTACTAGTTGGGGCGAGCCTAAGCGAGCCCCACACTTGCGAGTCGGCCGCCTGTCCGCCTACGCTTCCGGTGTGGAAATATATATTATTATTATTATTATTATTATTATTATTATTATTATTGTTATTAAAGTGCATTGTAGGACAGTTGCCCAAAATAGCACTAAATAAAAAATTCCAAAAGTTATTTAGTACCTATTTACTAAATTTTAATAGCTCCTTTCTAGATTTCCACATATTTAGAACAAATCTGGCAATCTTGGGCATTTCCAAACTCTTCAAAATCATGTCACTCTTTTCATCCTCATTCAAGTTTTCAAGATTCTCTTCCTCTCTCATCCAAACCCTATGCAAATCAAGCTTTGTGCATATTGTTAAAAAGTGCTTTTCGTCTTCAATTCCCTCTCCACATAATTTGCAAATTCTATCATCCCTCTTATTTCCTCTCCATCTACCCATCTCCACTTCCAATTTACAACACCCTGCCCTTAATTCAGCCCCTAATCTCCTACAGGATCTATCCTCTATGTATACAATCCCTCCCCTGCCTTCCCCAAGTCTATCTCCGCTCTCTGTCAACTCCCTCCTCCACCATTCTAATTTACTTTTGTTTTTAACTGCTTCACCCCATTCACCTCTAACAGCTCTCCAAATACTAGATCTTACTATTGAATCAACTTGATAATTATTCAATCCCTCGAATAACTTTGCTCTTATCTCATGCTCTTCTACCCCAAACCATAATGCAAATTTCCTAATCCCTATTCCCCAATCACTATCTTCCCAAGTCGATCTAACTATTTTCTTTATCAGTCTGTTATCTCCCATTCTTTCAATCTTCATCCACAATCTGAAGGCCCGTAACTGAATTTCCCACCTAATTGGCAACCATCCTGCTTCTAGTTCTAAAGCTGTGATTGGAAATTTTGAATGTACTCCCAAGAAATTTCGAATCGCTGTCAATTGTACTCTTTCTAATTGTTTACCATGCTTTCCCATTAACCCCCACACTTCACAACCATACATCATACTTGGTAGAACTAGACTTGTGAATAATTTGGAAAATGACCTCCATCCTATCTGTCCTATTTGTCTTTTCATTCTTATTACCTCATATAAAGCCTTCCTTCCCTTATTCAATGCCTCACTAATCATTGCTTTGTCTTCTAAGAATTCATTCAATACTACCCCAAGATATTTGTAAGATTGTGTTGTCTGAATTATTTGTTCTCCAATTTTGAAGACACATCTGGTTTGTTCTGTCTTTTTCCTTCTAAAATGTATTACATTACATTTCTCAACATTCACTTTCAGATCACAAACCTTACACCACTCATTAACCACATCAAAAGCTTTATTCAAATTATCATCACTATCAGCAAAAATTGCAAGATCATCTGCATATAATAGCCCTGGTACTTTTGTAACTTCATCCACTTTAACTCCAAGCCCATTATCTTTTAAAAGTTGTGGTAATTCATTTATATGTGGCAGTCACGGGTAGAAAACGAACGTTATTCCGTAGCCGACTTTTCGAGAAAATGGCGACTTAACGTTGTTTCTAAATTTCCCAACTTTAATTCCTGTGAATACAACTGTACACGGTATAAAATTACGCAAAAGTCTTTTCTGGCTCTCTAGTCTACCTGAGTATGATAAATATCATGAACAGGTAGACATATCATAGAGACAGGACACCATGAAAAGGCCGTATTCTAGTGATGGCTGTAAATCGGCGTGCTAAATTTCACATCGACAGGGTGTGGGTTTCATACTTTCACAGAGGCCTTTACCATGCCGGGCCACGTATAGCATCTTGGGATACGTCGTTTCTTAGAGTCAACAACAGCGACAGGCTAGCTTTATCACTGGGCGAGCGAGAAGTACACTTAGGTTGCCTCAGTCCTTGGAAACTAGCTTCGTACAAAGTATTGACCCATCGCAACAAGTCGTACGTGCAATAATCGTTGTCACAGGATTCTCAGCGACCTGAAGCTAGTATAAATCTCTACAGATGAGGGTTTTAACGAGCGTCGCGGCAAGGTAGGAGTTGCGTGAGCACATACACGTTCACGTGTGCACGCGTTCATGTGCATTGCGTACCGAAACACCGTCGTATTAGAACCTCTGTAATAACTCGCACTATGGACGAAAAATGCTCTTACTTGCAGAAAACCCAGAGGATACCCTTAGGTTTTCATTTATTAAAAAAAATCAATTTCGACCGTCATGCACTAATGTTCGTTTTCTACCCGTGACTGCCACATATACAAACTAAACAACAAGGGAGATAGTACGCATCCTTGTCGTATGCATGCACAACATATCACACATGCATCCATATATATGTTTGTTTTACGTATTTAGGCCAACAATTTGGCCAACATTTTCGACGTCTGGCGCGATCGTACGACCCTCTGAAGGACGGAAACTCTTTTCATGACGTCCGGTACGTCTGGAGAAAGACGTGGATGCCCTTTTCGACAAGATCGAGGCGAATTTTCACACACGTTGACGTTTCTTTCTCTGGGACGCCGTGCCATTTTGATCGACTGCCAATTCTGGTATTGGCCGAATTGATCACCTTGGAACCGTTCAACAAACACAAGAAACATTCTTCTGGAAGTAGAAAGACGCGGGGACACTCGGGACATCTTCTGAAAGGCAGGAAACGACCGGGGGAGTAGGGTCCTTCTTCGACGAGTCGGGCGTTATATCTTACGTGTTAAAACGTCGATCTCTCGTTGTTTTGACCATTCTAAAACTGTTAGGTGGTTCTTTAGACCACATATCAATGCTTTTGAACCTTTTGTGTCTGAATGATTCTCTTGTGGAGCGAGGAATCTCGAAATACATGTTAATGCCGTATGGTCTCACACATAGAAACGCAAAGTAACGTGGTCGAAACGCATACCGCTATTGTCCCTATACTTCAACTTAGGCACATCTGCTGCTAAATGGGACAGACCCTATGTGCAAATGCGGACATATGCACCTGAGTGGGGCAAGCTGTATCTGTCTATTGAAATTTGTGCATATCAACTTATTGCTACAGCAATGTATGGTATACAGAACACAATGGGATGACATCAATGCATTTTGATGTACACACTTATCAACATTTGGGATTTCTTCATATAATACGTTTGGAGTAGGGAGTAAGTTAAGGTTGGGTTAGGGTAGGGTTAGGGTTAGGGTAGGGGTAGGGTTTTATATTTACGTATTGACTCATTTTGATGCGGTGTACTACATCTATAAAATCATTATCATCCTTCAATACAACACATATATTTCTGTGCTGCAACATGGGATAAGCCTATTGCTATCACTGCAACTACTGCACAGCAGCAGAACCCAGCACACTGCATACACTTAGCCACCCTATCAAGTACTTATTGATCTGCTGGCATTTCCATAATCGCCTGAATTGAGCATACTGCAGACATCAGTCAGTGCCTGTGTGTACATTACTGCACAGCAGCAGAACCCAGCACTGAATGCACTTAGCCACCCTATCAAGCACTTATGGACATGCTGGCATTTCCATAATCGCCTGAATAGAGCATGCTGCAGACACACTTATTAACATTTGGTATTACTTCCTATGATACGTTTGGAGTAGGGAGTAAGTTAAGGTTGGGTTAGGGTAGGGTTAGGGTTAGGGTAGGGGTAGGGTTTTATATTTACGTATTGACTCATTTTGATGCTGTGTAATACATCTATAAAATCATTATCATCATTCAATACAACATCACACATTTCTGTGCTACAACATGGAATAAACATGCTGTTACTGCTGCAACTACTCCTCAGCAGCAAAACCCAGCACACTGCATGTACTTAGCCACCCTATCAGGCACTTATGGATATGCTGGCATTTCCATAATCACCTGAATAGAGCATGCTGCAGACATCAGTCAGTGCCTGTTTGTATGCTTTCAATGCCAGCTACTGCACGTCTATGTTGACTCCTGCTAACAGGGTGAGCTTAGGCGAGCCCCTTCAGACTCTGTCTGAACTAGTTACCGAGTGTTAGCGAGGTTAATTGGGGCGAGCCTAAGCGAGCCCCACACTTGCGAGTCGGCCGCCTGCCCGCCTACGCTTCCGGTGTGGATATATATATATATATATATATATATATATATATATATATATATATATATATATATATATGTATGTATTCTATATTTAGGCCAACAATTTGGCCAACGTTTTCGACGTCTGGCGCGATCGTCTGACCCTCTGAAGGACGGAAACTCTTTTCATGACGTCCGGTACATCTGGAGAAAGACGTGGATGCCCTTTTCGAGACGATCGAGGCGATTTTTCCAACACGTTGACGATTCTTTCTTTGGGACGCCGTGCCATTTTGATCGACTGCCAATTCTGGTATTGGCCGAATTGATCACCTTCGAACCGTTCAACAAACACATGAAACATTCTTCTGGAAATAGAAAGACGCGGGGACACTCGGGATATCTTCTGAACGGCAGGAAACGACCGGGGGACCAGGGTCCTTCTTCGGCGAGTCGGGCGTTATATCTTACGTGTTAAAACATCGAACTCTCGTTATTTTGACCATTCTAAAAATGTTACATGGTTATTTAGACCACATCTCAATGCTTTTGAACCTTTTGTGTCTGAATGATTCTCTTGTGGAACAAGGAATCTCGAAATACATGTTAATGTCGTATGGTCTCACACATAGAAACGCAAAGTAACGTTGTCGACACGCATACATCAACTGCTATTGTTCCTGTACTCCTACTTGGGCACATCTGCTGCTAAATGGGACGGACCCTATGTGCACATGCTGACATATGCACCTGAATGGGGCAAGCTGTAGCTGTCTAACACAATATTGGTGAGATGACATCAATGCATTTTGATGTACACATTTATCAACATTTGGTATTTCTTCCTATACAGTGTAGTACTTTTGGAGTAGGGAGTAAGTTAAGGTAGAGTTAGGATAGGGTTAGGGTTAGGGTAGGGTTAGGGTTTTATATTTACGCATTGACTCATTTTGATGCTGTGTAGTACATCTATAAAATCATTATCATCCTTCAATACAACACAGACATCTCTGTGCTGCAACATGGAATAAACATGTTGTCACTACTGCAACTACTGCACAGCAGCAGAACCCAGCACAATGCATGTACTTAGCCACCCTATCAGGCACTTATGGATATGCTGGCATTTCCATAATCGCCTGAATAGAGCATGCATGCTGCAGACATCAGTCAGTGCCTATGTGTACGTTTTCAATGCCAGCTACTGCGCATCTATGCTGACCCCTGCTAACAGGGCGAGCTTAGGCGAGCCCCTTCAGACTCTGTCTGAACTAGTTGTTTCCGGTCCATAGCGAGTCGAAAGTTGGTCGCCCACGCATGTAATTGCTTTTCGTCGGGACACTTGCGGATTTATGGCCCATTTGCACTTTCTTTGTGCGCAAATTCCACGAGTTCACAACCGACTGGTAGCGATCCGTCCCTCCCGTCGGAAGGGGGCACGGATGCGTCACAGACGGAGGTAGAAGACTTTCGTCGAGATCGGCAGCAGTTGCCGAGATACGGACAAGAATGACACTCACGTTTCTTTGACTCAGGGGCTGGGTGTTCCGGGTGGGGCGCCGTCGGTAAGCTTGAAACGATCGTCAGGAAGGCTGTCAAAGTTTTTACGTACAGAATTTCGATTCCTCATTGCGCCGAAAGGGGGTTCGTCAATTCGTCGTTCGGGAGCTCGAATTGGTCAGCCATAGTGACGTCCATCTTGGCAGACATTTGTACATGACGTGCAGTCTACGTAATCGAAAAGATGGCTAATCTACGGGTTTCCATTACTCATTTTATGGGACAATTTCCTTGTTGTAGAGACGACTGGTTCTCATGTGAAAGACGTTAGTCCAGAGGGCTATGGATCAGGTAAAATGAACCGACCTACTGGCCATTTGGACTGATGACATCGGCATAGCGTCATACTCGCTCTGTAAGTAGGGCATTGAAAGGGATAGGGGTTAGGGGTACGGTCAGATCTTGGATCCTTTTTTGAACCAAATATTATAGGTCAAAAAGGATCCCAGATCTAACCTCAATCCTAAATCTACCTACTACCACTAATCCGATGTCATCAATTCATATGGCCAGCTGCAGTGGGTCCATTAACTTCTTTTACCTGATCCCTAAAGATTTTTGTTCTCATTGTGAGATGACTGTTCTTGCTAAGCACTTTGCAGTGTTGTGCAACAGTTGTAGCTCTTGGTATATATCACATCAAATGTATAAATATGTCTGAACGTATACGTACCACACCTTAACAAACAATAATAAAGTGAACACACTTCAATCAACCACGAAAGAAACACAAACACAGTTGATGCAATGTGAGAGTCAAGCTGTCTCAGAACAATTACAAACGGAATCATGCATGCTTCAACACATGCACAAGTGAACACAAGTTAAAAGTCGTGCAAACGTACTGTAATGAGTATGTTCCATAACCAATTAGTGAAACCAATTTATTTTCACAAGTTGTCAAGAAATGTGGCCATGCATCACGTTACAAAACATGCAAAAGATGTAACTGTGACAAACGTTCTCCAAAATAGTACTCCCAAAGAAACAATATGGGCCTGGATCAGTACTAGAATGATTACATGACTTGACTCACAAATTGGAGAAACGTTAATAGCCCGAGCATTACCACTTAACCCTTTGCCGGTCACAAGCCACTTAAGTGGCTCACGTAACTCCCGGTCGCGCGCACTATACATTTTCATTTTATATTGAGAATATCATGGATAGCTTATGCGACTTAAATAAAGGCTTTTGTACAGTTTCAAGCAAATACGATTTATAGAAAGTCGGTTTTGAGCGAAAAAAATTGCAGTATGCGAAGTTATACGTAGGAATACACGGAAAATGTCACAGAACGCAAAAACTAAAATGGCGGGAACTTAAACCTATCGAAATATGCCAGAATTCTGCTTGATATAGTTCTCTAACAAGCCTTTTTACACCATGAACACTTCAATCGATAATAAATTAGGTCAAATGAGCTTCGTTTTCATCATCTAAACGTACCAAAAGGAAATAAAATGCGGTTCGCGTTCCTATATATCCATACGTATAAATATCGTTCGATAAACGGCATCGTTTCCAAGCCTTTTCATATCGCCGAGGTACAATTTTGAAACCAACCTATAGAGAAAGGAATCATCTTCCTTTTTAAAACCAATTAATAGTCGAAGAAAGTCTTACTGAAGGCTTCAGCAACTTAATTATTTATGCCACTAAAGTGGCTTGCGACCGGGAGCAGTACCGCGAAAAATCGCAACGCGACCGGAAAAGGGTTAATATGTACGATTACCAAAAGCAAGGTGATCAATGTGGATATATAGGTCATGTATAGTGATCACACAATGTGCAGTCACTATACTTGATAAAATATACCACCAAATATAAATAATTTACCCAATGTATATATATTGTACATTTTGCAACAAACAGCAATTTGAAAATAGCATGCAACTTTTCAAAGAATTAACCAGTATGAAACTAGCGTTATAGCCAATTAAGATCCTTGCCAAACTCTCAAACCTGCCTGCACCACTTGACCTTTTTGCCAGCGGTCCCCATCATTCTACCATTGCTGACCTCCCATATGAAGATATAACACAGGAGTCTTTACTTCTATCTGAGCCATTCACCTCAACATACAGAAGTACATACACTAATTGGAGTGTATCATGAAATTTAACTATTATCTTATGATACACACAACAGACATACTTTGCCTGTTGTGTTTACATTGAAGTTGATCTAATTCTATAATTCAATGTATACATATAATTTCAATACTCCACACAGTGTGCAGAGTATTCCTGTTACGATTCAATCTATCCATGTGATCCCAATTTCAAAAACAAAAATATATCAATACAGCAAAATACAGACATATTCTATTTCACGTAGCGAGGTCCTGAACCACGTTCACAACTAGTTATAATATATATATAATACGTGTTCCTACGCGTAACCGCAACAATGGATTTATATTATAATTTATATTGCGCGAAATAAAGATGGCCGATTTCGAACGCCGACAATTAGAAATTGGGCTAGAATTCGTGCGCTGAAGCTTCGCCGAACGTAATAACCTCAGCGAAGGTTCTTCTAAACCTAAGAAAGACCTCCAAGTAATTCGAGTGCGAGGGGAGGCAGCCCCACGAGTTTTTAAACTCGAATTACTTGTTAATCACATACCCAAGGTTTTCACACTTGACTCACAATATGCTTGCTACAGCTAATGCAACTAATTCCTGTTTTAAGTACCTATCATCAAAAGATAAATCTATTTACATAATATTATTAACTTCCACCAATGAAAACTTGATTTGGCATTCAGCAAAGTACATATATAATGCTATGAAACTTAGATCTGCATTGTTGTCACCTCCTGTTTAGTTGCTATTACTTTAAATTTACAATTTACCATTTGATAATTCACCATTTATTGAAAAAAAAAATATGGAGGTCTAAGGGCCATTTGGCTTATAAAGACCAGTGATCATTATATATATATATAATATTATATAATGTATACTATATACTGATAGATAGATAGAGATACTGACAGATATACTGTCAAGAGAGTCCGACCATTCTCTGTTGATGTGGTCAGTTGCATTGCCAGATGTGCTGGGTGGTGGGGGCAAGGAAGGCGGGGAATCTGAGCTGGTTGATTCAGAGAGGGTATGGTGGAGTTTTCCTCAGGGTGATGAGGAATTGTTCATTGATTTCATGGAAGGGGAATGTAGGCAGTTAATTGATGGATTACATGATAGGGGCTGTAGCATGGAAGCCATCTATAGGGATTTTTGTGGGGTTGTTTTTAAGGATTTGGAGAAGAGGTCCAGGAAATGACATAGGCGAGGTAATAGGAGAGTTTGCGGAAGGAAGGCTTGGTTTGGTCGTGAACTATGGAGGATGAGGAAGGAATTCCACAAAGCAGAGAAGGCATGTCTAAAGGGTAAGATGGAGAGGCGGGGTTATATAAAGGTGCGGAATAGGTATAGGGATGAAGCAAGAAGAGCTCAATAGAATTTTGAAAAGAAGGTGTGCGAGAGTCTAGATAGGTGCTTAAAATCTAACCAACACTGCTGGTGGAGGCATGTTAAGAAGCTTATGAAAGGGCAGATGATAGAAGTTATGGATTGGGGTAAGGTTATGGGTAAAGATGGTGAAATAGCATGTGGGGAAGAGGAGGTGAGAGAAGTATGGAAGAGTGTATTTGAAGATCTGCTGAGTAGACCTTACAGTACTAGTGAAGAAGAATTAGAGTCAGAGGGGCAAGAAATGGGTGTGGGTGAGATGGATGATGAGGTCTTGAATAGACCAGGGGAGGTAGAAGAAGTGTAGGAAGCCCTTAGGAGGACAAGAGAGGAGGCTACCCCAGGTGAGGAAAATGGTTAAAAAATCGAGCAGTTGGTAAGTTTATTTTTGAGTTGTGCCATGCTTGTTTCGAAAGGGGAGAGATCCCAGCTGTATGGCGAGAGGGTATAATAGTCCCTATACCAAAAAAGGCGGAGAAAGATATACCTGATCCGAATGGGTATTGCGGGATTAGCCTCCTTTCAGCGGTATACAAGGTCTTTTGTACAGTACTGAGAATGAGGCTGGAGTACTTGGAGGGTAACCAGCTTCTGTGCGAAGAGCAAAATGGTTTTCGTAAGAGGAGGAGTTGTATAGATATTATTATGATGTTAACGATGATAGGGAGGAAGATTATTAAGAGGAAGGGTAGTATGTTTGGTGGCAATATTGGTTTGAAAAAAGCTTATAATTTGGCAGATAGGTGTGCTTTATGGAATAGGCTTAAAAGTTTGGGTATTGGAGGTAAGATATTTGATTCAATCAAAGCGATTTACTCAGATTTGAAATGCAAGGTGAAAGTTGATAGTGATTCTTTTCCGGTTGATGTGGGTCTCAGGCAAGGATGTGTTCTATCACCAATTCTATTTAGTGCTTATGTGAATGATTTAATGAACATGTTATTTTATATACCTTCCAATTATTATTTAACAGTACTGGATTTTGTGTGATTTGTTATGCATTTCTATCAGCTGCTTCATAAATTTACAGTAAACAAGCACAACTCCAGGTAGGGTCACCAAATTAGTGGACCCTACCCAGGTAGAGTCAACTATTTAGTATTCCTTACATGCCCACTTAACAAACAATTGAGCATAATTTGTATCATTTCAGGACATTGTGCAGACATGAGTCTGTGTTGACTGTAAAGTGGTCAATTGTTGAAAAAATCCGTGAATGTCCCGGATGATTCGTAACAGTTGGCAACTATGAATAACTTGATTCATCACTTGAGAATTGACAAGAACAAGCAATGTTTACTGCTTCTATCAGATAATGTCATAACACAGCTGCAAATCTGCATAACACAACAAATAATTGGACAGCATATAAAATAACCTGTTAATGGAAGAGTTGAGAAGAGAACGTGTAGGAATTGAAGTTGAGGATAATATACGAATTCCTGGTTTGATGTTTGCAGATGACATGATAGTCGTTATTGTGGAAAGTGAGGTTCAGCTGAATAGAGCATTAGAGGTAGTGAATAAGTGGTGTTGTAAGTGGAAGATGAAGATCAATGTGGGTAAGAGTAGTGTGATTCATTTTCGTGACAAGAAAAGAATAAAGACTCTGAGATGTAAGGAAGTTTTAGGATAGGAGGGGAAGTTATTCAGATGGTTGCTGAATATATACAAGTATCTGGGGGTTATAATTGATGAATCATTGAAGGGAGATAGGATGATGGAGTCAGTAATGGAAAATAGCAGGAAAGCTTTATATGGAGTGAATAGATTAATCAGAGGCTTGAGGAATGTAGGTTGGGAAATGTTTACGAAACTATATATGTCGTGTGTGAGAAGTTCCATGTTGTATGCTGCTGAAATATGGGGGTTGCTATGTAGAAATGAATATAAATTGGAGAAGGTTCAACGGGCAGCAATAAGAAGTCGTTTGGGGGTTAAATGATGTGATGAAAAGATTGCATGAGAAGTCGATTGCTATAGGATGGTTATGAGAATGTGGAATAGAAGAGTTAAACTGTTATGAATTGTTTTATTTATTGTCTGTTTTATGTGCTATTTTGGGAGTCTCCCTACGTCAGCACAATAATAATAATAATAATAATGATAATATATATATATATATATATATATATATATATATATACATATAATATAATATTATATATACAGTGAATATTCATTATTCCGCCCCTGGTTAATCTGCCATATTATTATGAAACGAATTGGCTTGTATGGATACGCAATACAATTAATCCGCCATCCGCCTTTCTTCTGTGTACCAGTTTGCACTTTTATATTGGCATCAGATACAGATAATCTGCCAATTTTTAAGAAGTTGTCTTAGTGTAGAGCAAAATAGCAGAAAACGTTCTAAAATTGACTTGACAATGAAGCAGAAGTAGATTTCCGATTGCAGAAAGGGGAATCCGATGACAAAGTAAAACAATACTCACAGACAGTTTCTGGAAGACGGGGATTGCGCGACAAATGGTAGGAGACATCTTGAAGAAGATCAGTATAATCCACCATATCATTAATCTGCCAAAATTTCGCCTGATTTCAATTGCAGTGGATTAACGAATATTCACTGTATGTAGCTATATTATTATTATATTGCCTTGCATAGTCAGACCGAACCCTGTTATAATCTGAAAACCAAGGACCCTTAGAGTGATAGTCTGGATATAGAAATATAATCACCTATTCTCTGCTTCTTTCTATTTTTGTGTCATAATGATATTGTATGGACACTGGGGCTCGAGCTCAAGGTTTTGTGATTGACGTACAATATACATGTACATTGCAGATCATGTCTTTGTACACCATCATGTCTAGATCTGCAGTAACACACCCTTCTGGAGTTACTGCAGATCTACACATGTTATAGTATTTCCTGTGTTAGAATGTTATAATGTCACATGAACACTGGAGAAGCTTTGGTGGCCAATGATAATTGTTATATTTTTACAGTACTTTTGAAGTTACTCATTACAATAATTATAAATATATTGTTACATGTATGAAATAAAATACACTCACATAATATTAAGTATAATAATTATGTTTACGGATAG
>OZ026559.1:3472954-3490454 GCA_964020155.1 Chondrilla cf. caribensis
AAGGAAGAACAGGAACTGAAGGTCCCCAAGGACCACAAGGTGAACGAGGTGAACAAGGACCTATTGGCAAAGGTGAGAAAGGTGATCAAGGACCAAAGGGTGAACAAGGACCACCAGGTGACCAAGGACCTCGCGGAGACCAAGGACCACGAGGTGAACAAGGACCTAGAGGATCACAAGGACCAAAAGGTGATGAAGGATCACAAGGAGAACAAGGACCACAAGGTGAACAAGGACCTAGAGGATCACAAGGACCAAAAGGTGATCAAGGTGAACAAGGAGAACAAGGACTGCAAGGAGAACAAGGACCACAAGGTGAACAAGGACCTAGAGGATCACAAGGACCAAAAGGTGATAAAGGGTCACAAGGAGAACAAGGACTACAAGGTGAACAAGGACCTAGAGGATCACAAGGACCAAAAGGTGATCAAGGATCACAAGGAGAACGAGGACCACAAGGTGAACAAGGACCACAAGGTGAGCAAGGACAAACAGGATCCCAAGGACCAAAAGGTGATCAAGGTGATCAAGGAGAACAAGGACTGCAAGGTGAGCAAGGACCACAAGGTGAACAAGGACCTAGAGGATCACAAGGACCAAAAGGTGATAAAGGGTCACAAGGAGAACAAGGACTACAAGGTGAACAAGGACCTAGAGGATCCCAAGGACCAGAAGGTGATAAAGGATCACAAGGAGAACAAGGACCACTAGGTGAACAAGGACCTAGAGGATCCCAAGGACCAAAAGGTGAATCAGGACCACAAGGTGAAAGAGGACTGCAAGGTGAACAAGGACCACAAGGTGAACAGGGACCAACAGGTGAACAAGGACCAAAAGGTGAACTAGGACCACAAGGAGAACAAGGACCACAAGGTGTCAAAGGTGAAGGGGGACCTGTAGGATCAACTGGTGAAAAAGGAGAGAAAGGAGAACTGGGATCCCAAGGACCAATAGGTCTTAAGGGTCAGCAGGGTGATCGAGGATCACAAGGAATAAAAGGTGAACAAGGAAAGCAAGGAGAAGAAGGACCACCAGGAGACCAGGGACCACAAGGTGACCCAGGACCTACAGGACTTACAGGATCTCGAGGATCAAAAGGTGAACAGGGACCAACAGGACCTATTGGTAAAGGTGAAAAAGGTGATCAAGGACCCCAAGGACTCAAAGGCGACCAAGGAATTCAAGGGAATAGAGGACAGAGAGGAGCGAGAGGCATGAAAGGAAGAACAGGAATTGAAGGTTCCCAAGGACCACAAGGTGAACAAGGTGAACAAGGACCTATTGGCAAAGGTGAGAAAGGTGATCAAGGACCAAAAGGTGAACAAGGACCACCAGGTGACCAAGGACCTCGTGGCGACCAAGGACCACAAGGTGAGCGGGGACCTACAGGACTCCAAGGACCAAAAGGTGAAAGGGGACCCACAGGGCCAATTGGTGAAGGTGAGAAAGGTGATCAAGGTTCCCAAGGATCCAAAGGTGATGAAGGGCCACGAGGTGAACGAGGACCACAAGGTGAACAAGGATCTAGAGGATCCCAAGGATCAAAAGGTGATCAAGGACCACAAGGAGAACAAGGGCCACAAGGAGAACAAGGGCCACAAGGTGAGCAAGGACAAACAGGATCCCAAGGACCAAAAGGTGATGGAGGACCACAAGGCGAACGAGGACCACAAGGTCAAAGAGGACCCCAAGGTGAACAAGGACCAATAGGATCCCAAGGGCCAAAAGGTGATCAAGGACCACAAGGAGAACAAGGACCACAAGGAGAACGAGGACCAATAGGATCCCAAGGACCAAAAGGTGATGGAGGACCACAAGGTGAACGAGGACCACAAGGTGAACGAGGACCACAAGGTGAACGAGGACCAATAGGATCCCAAGGACCAAAAGGTGATGGAGGACCACAAGGTGAACAAGGACCACAAGGTGAACGAGGACCACAAGGTCAACAAGGACCACAGGGTGAGCAAGGACCAATAGGATCCCAAGGGCCAAAAGGTGACGGAGGACCACAAGGTGAACGAGGACCACAAGGTGAACAAGGATTTAAAGGTGTAAAAGGAGAAATAGGAGAAACAGGATCTCGCGGACCAAGAGGGGCAAAGGGTGATACTGGAGATACAGGACCTCAAGGTGTCCCAGGCGAACATGGAGACCAGGGTCCAGTGGGTATGAAAGGTGACCAAGGACCACGGGGAGAGCAAGGTATAAAGGGAATCACAGGAGATTCAGGTCTTACTGGTCCACAAGGTCCGAAGGGTGATCGTGGAGTTGGTCTCCAGGGAGATAAGGGCACACAGGGTGAAGTTGGCCCACCTGGTCCACCGGGAACGAAAGGTGAATCAGGTCAGGAAGGAGGACAGGGTCCAGAAGGTCCAATAGGCCTCCCAGGTGTGCAAGGAGAAAAGGGTGATATTGGAGCCCCTGGACCACTGGGTAGTGTTGGTCCTAAAGGAATGGATGGAGAGAAAGGAGAAAAGGGAATGACAGGAGACCAGGGTGAAACAGGAATGAAAGGAGAGAAAGGAGATACCGGAGATGTTGGCCAACAAGGTCCAGAGGGACGGAGAGGACCTCGGGGAAAGAAAGGAGACCAGGGTGATACTGGGAGCAAAGGTGAGAAAGGTGAACCCGGGGAAGCCGGGGATTGCGGTTCTGGATCTGGTGTTTGGCCCAATGACCCTTGGCCCGAAGACCCTGCACCTGAGTGACACTATTATTATTATTATTGTTAGTAGTAGTAGTAGTATGTGTGAGAGTGTTAATATTCACATAAACCAACAGAAACCACTATGACTAGAATAAATTGTGAACTATTATACATAACAATATTACGAAATTATTATTATAATATAACAAATATAATAATTGTTAACCTCTTTAAAAAATGGTAAAAATATAATTATAGCATTTATTAAATAATGAGTATGCATAAATTGGCTTAGCAAGACAATAAATATGGTTAATGCATGGTACTGTGTGTTTGCATGTGTGCGTGTGTGAGTATATGTGTACTTTTTAGTGGGTAAGACATGGCCACGAGAGCATTAAGTCATATAAAATACCAAGGGCATGTGTATTTTATGTCCTACTGCACGAGTGTCCACGTTTTAACCAGTATAGCATCCGTTGCCAGCACTTTATACTGTTGCTGACGCTTTATACTTTATAAAATTGCTGTATAATAGTACTGTTTCCATGGTAACGAATGCTATAATATACAAAATATGCCAAGGTCATAATTGCTTAAAAAATACGGGAATGAATAAATAAATTGATATATTGCATATGTATGCATATGTACAAATTATTTTAACAACTTTCATATTTGATTACCGGTAGAATGTCATGATCATGTACATATGAATGTGTGTTTGGCATCCACTATATAAGGTATAATTAGGTCAGTGTGGTCATGTATAAAAACACAGAAAACTATCTGCCGTGGGAATTATTATTAATGGTCTATATTACTTCAAAGGTTTTAAATTAATGAACTAGCACATTATTATAATTATGTGGTTATCGTCTTTGTGTACTGATGAAACGCTGAATGTTATCATTCTGTGGATAACATTGACCGGTCCTGCAAACTTTAAAGAATCTATTGTTAGCCCTGAAACTGTAACTCTGTATATAGAACCTCTCTATTAAGGACACTTTGGGACCTCATCCTTATACGTTTATAGCCAATTAGAGAGGTAAGTACCTCACTACAAGGTCACCTAACACAGTAAAGTAGTAAACTGGGACAAAAATTTGTGTCCATACTATGGAGGTTATATACCTCAGCTCAGAGAACACTACAATGCATACAGTATAGTTTCTAGAATGAGACAAAGATTGTTGTCCTTCTCACACAGTTTTGCACAATGATCATGACATATAGAATGATATAATAGGCTTGTAATGATGACTTTCCACTGTATACAGTATAGTCTATGGCTACTTTGCAAGTGTGGTCACGTGCATGCTCACCAAGCTTATTTGTTGAAAATGAAAACATTTCGAAGTGAATTTGAAACTTTGCATCTATATCTAATTGAAGCTGATATGCTTATATCGATGAAAAGACTGGATAGTATAAACATTGCATAACAAAAAAAATCAATTTTATTGAGTACCCAGCTAGAGGTTATTTTGTATATTGTATATTCTATAGCTGTGTGCATGTTTGGTGCATGTTCACCAAGTTTATGACTTAATAATGAAAACATTACGAAGTGAAAACTTTGCATCTATATCCAATTGAAGCTGATTATGTAATATCGATGAAAAGAGTGGATGGTATAAACATTGCACAACCAAAAAAATGAATAGAATAAACAGCGAAAGGTTATTTTGAGTACTTGATGTTGTAATAGGCTGATTGTAAATAGTAAAATCAAATAAGCCCTAGTTCAAAAAGTGCAGTGCGATGTATATTTTTATGAAATTACGTACATCCTATGTATTACGTACTTTAAGGGTTTCACATCTTCATAGATAACACTAGTCTATGTACACCATGTTGAGCAACACTGAGAGGAAGCACCTCAGACAATGATTAAGATTACAGATTCCATGTGCCATGTGAAATACTTACTGAACTGCTTATATATAATAATTACATTCTATATATGATCTATATGGCTCAAAAATGTCGACATTGAATGCAATTCAAGAGTCAAACCTGACTGTGTATTTGTACATAGCGTATCATATACACTGGTTAACATTCATAATGTATTACAACAGCAATAGAACATTTGAAACCAGTGTACAGCTTGTCTAAGTGAACATGCACTCAAAATGTATACCTGTTCACATTAGGTAATGCAATTTAAGCATAAAAATAGCAATAGAAATGAAAGTGAAGTGTGTACTCATCATTTCATACACTGATTGAAAAAATATATATTGCCAAGGTATCTGGCATCTATAAGGAAAAAACTCAAGTTCTACTGTATTGGTTTCCAGGCAAATACAATAACTGATTGTATAAAACAGAAGTAACACACGTCTTTGATTCTTTGAATGAGTTAGTGATTTTGGCATTGTATAGTGAAGAATGGTACTACTGCTTCTGAAGTACATATTTGTAGCGTTTATCTGCACCGAATTGGTTACTGGAGATTGTGTCAAAAACAGACCATGTGAAGATTCCTTGGAAATACTTGAATCCATCAAAGCTTATCCTGACAACTATCAACAACTCCTCAAGGCCTTTTACCCCATCAATCGGGCTAAACCATCTAGTGTCATCATAGCCTACTTCACCAACTACACAGACCCACTTCCTGAAGAGTGCTCACTTGGGACCTATCCATGGAAAACATACCCTGGAATTAACTACGCTTACCACAACATATATTGGTACATGTGGACCACTACACCGATATACTGCATACGAAGTGAAATGATATACCTGGAATTTGGAGAATATCTACCAACCATAAGTTATCATATACTTTTCAACAAATCGTCCCCATTTGTATCACCATTCCAAATTGCGTGCATCAAAACTCCATGGAATGTTATAAATAATTTTCAGGCTCTTGGAGACGTAACTACACAGGTATGTGTAACAATTGACAGTGAGTAATTAATTCATGTTTCCAAAACGATTTTCTAAGAGCTTAAATGTCCAAATTAAAAGTATATACCCTTCAAATTCTAGGTCTGTTTCCTAGAAACATCTTCCTTAACATGGCTTTATTGAGCTATGAATTATCGTAGAGTACACAGTGGAGCCTCTCTCTTAAAATTTTCTGAACTGTAGATACCTCTATAATAACGACTTTATTCTGTGTTCGAGTGTAGTGCTGTACGTAGTGCATTAGAAGACCTCTGAATTGAGGAAACCTCCGTATTAAGAACCAAAATTTAGGTTGCAAAGTGTAGAAACGCTCCCCTGGATTTGGTTCTAGTATGTTGAGAGAGGGATCATTACTGGAATATTCACTTTGCAGTCCGTGTACAACAGACGGTACAGTGAATTATACACTGCACAGCCCACATCCTTCAGCATTGTCAATATTATTATATATAAAATTACACTTATAATGTAGAAGAGTTAGTGTTGTATCTATGAATTGTATATTTACATATTAGTTTGATGTTATCTATTTTGTTCATTGAAACTACAATTGTCATTATTGCAAACTGGAATTGTGTCCTTCCTTCACACCGCAGGTTTTATCGGTTGTTTCACAAAAGCTGCAAACAAAGTATGAGCAAACATCGCCAACAGGAATACTCTACATGGACCTTATTGGAAATGATGTGAAACAGAATGATGTCAGGTTCAATCACCACATGGGACAAGGGCATTTGCATGATGGATTCGGAGCTGAACAGGCATTCAATATATTTCTGGTTTTCTTATGCTTGCTAACTCCATTTATACTTTACTACAAGGGAGGACACTACGTCAAACGACTACAGCAGAGTGAGAACAAATACCAAGTACCATTCTTCTGGGCTGTAGCAAGTCTTGCTCATGTCTTCAATGTCTACTTTGCAGCTAGACTGCTAGTGGTGACATGTATCCCAGATAGAAATACCGCTTACAGAGTAATAGACTGTGAGGGGGCTGCAGTTGGCATGGGATACATCCCGATCACTACTGGAATAGTGGCTTGCATTCACAGCAAGTACATTAATACACTTCCCCTACCGAAAACACTGAGCATATTTACAAAATGTTGTGGAAGAATACTATACAAAATCATTACAACAATATCTCTTTGGGGGATCTACATGAGTGTAGTGTTCTCTTTATTATGTCTTCCACTCCAAATTTTGGTAGTGAGCTCTAATCCACACTTGTATGGATTCGGCATTTTCACAGTATGGTGTGCAATGTTTGTATGCATCATTGTAACATCCATTCCCTTCACAATTGATCAAATCTTCATCAAAGAAGAGGAATATAGAATCACACCAAAACAAGCATTTCGACAGATACTGCTACTCCTGTTCATAGCAGTACTAGTCTTTGGATTTGGATCACTAACATTCAGTATAACACTTGTACTACATTTGAGTAAAGATGGAGAAAAGACTCAAAGTATCTCAAAATCTGTCTACTTTGTACTACGCTACACTGCCCTACCAATAGCATCATGGATAGTCCAAGTGATATTGTCAAAAGCAAAAGTTACGTTCTCAAAAAAGTTGCATGGTGTGACCTGAACACTGTCTTTCAGTTACAAGTTTGTAAAGTGCTGCAGAATAACAATTATAATTTAATTAAATGTCGATAATTCAAATGATAAGGACCAAACTTGCATGTATATGGTTGCTGCCTCCTCACTTGTTTATGTGGACAGCTTCTTCAGGTTTTGAACAGAACCATTATTAAAAATAAATTTGTTAAGGGAACACTTTTCACTTGAATTATAATACCCAATTACTATTTGTGGGCTTGTCATAATCGGTGATTATTCCCCACAATATATATTATACATACCAAATTGAATACATTTATAAATTTATTCTTGCGATATACATGTAGGCACACAGTTTATGGATATATTGTATTTATTATCTATTGAGTATATGCAATCTACTAGTCAAAATGAAAACATTTGAATGCCCTGTTGCATATATGAAGTGACTAGCATGGAAAAATTAAAGTAGATTTGTTACGATCCTAAGGTACACATAATTGCTTATAATGCAATGACCTCCAAAACTGACACACATGTACATTACTCCTGCATATAACTCATTTGCAATACAATTTTGATAATAATCACAAATGCTGCCAAGTTTATGAAGTGAGGACATGTAAACTAGTAGTAAGCCAGGACATGTAACCTAGTAGTAAGCCAAAGTGAATTGCACATACAATGGTACCTTACATGAACGACCCCTGGATTATGCAACCACCTGCATTTTTGAGAACACATTTGTGACACATGCAAGAATGGGTCGTTTCTACTATATTGGGCAAGCCACCACCTGCCTAATGGCACTGAAGAATGCATAAATTGGAGCATATTTCTGATACCCGCGATATCAACAACCAAACATCTCACCATAGCTATATCTGCATTCATTACTATCAATTTTTTTCTCTAAATTTATAGGTCTGGACTTCAGCTGATTTCCTTATATATACAAACAAACCAGTCTCAGCACATTCATCAACTCTTGTACCATTGTTTAATGACCTTGTCAGCCAATAAGACTCCTGTGATATTGAAAATTGTGTAGTGTTGTGTGATGTGATTGCATCAGCTTTATTCAGTATGTGATTGCATCATCTTTATTCAGTGATTATTGTAAACCGATACATCACATGGTTACTATTTTTAGAAGTGAAGTAATAATGATCTGGCCATGTGCTTTCGAGTAGAGAAGTAATTCCATTTGCATCGAGTAATATCTCGCAGAATATCGCGTGGATAAACACTACATTGGCGACGAGGATTGAAAACGCAGTGATTTTGTATCCTATGGCAGTCAAACTTGATCTCGCTCCTTTACCGACCTTTGATCCTCTGAGTGAACCAAGTTCTTTGGGACAGAGATGGAAGAACTGGATCAAGCGTTTCCAGACTTACATAACTGCCATGAACGTTACTGATGATAAGCAACGACGAGCACTGCTCCTCTACCAAGCTGGTCCCGCCACTCAGGAAATTTTTGAAACACTCTCTGACACCGGAGATGACTACAAAACTGCTCAAGCAAAACTTGATGCGTATTTCCTGCCCAAAAAGAATGTGGATTATGAAATATTTCAGTTCCGACAAGTCGTACAACAGCCCAGCGAAACGATCGACCAGTTTGTTACTAGATTGAGACAGCTGGCAGCCCATTGTGAGTTTCAGGACCTTGACAAAGAGCTGAAATCTGCCATTATTCAAAACTGCCAGTCAAAACGACTTCGACGATATGCATTAAGAGAAGAAGCTCTTACTCTTGACAACTTATTGGCCAAAGCACGCAGTTTGGATGCCAGTGAACTCCAGGCAGCTGGAATAGAGAAAAGCCTTTCCAATGCTCCTGAAACAGTACATCGTATTCCGCAGAAACAACACACCACACCTCAGGTAGCCCGACCCCAACAACAGCATCCAGGTACATGCCATCAATGTGGATTGACATGGCCTCATACAACAACCCCATGTCCAGCCAAAGGCAAGACCTGCAGAAATTGTGGGAAACCCAATCATTTCGCCAAGATGTGTCGCTCAAAGCCCAGCACAAAGCCACGATATCAACATCAGCAGCCCCGGCATCAGCAAAATCAACCACGACATCCACAGCCTCAGCACCGTCGACCGTCCCATGTTAATCATGTTTCAACAGCGCCGATAGACCACTCAAGCAGCAGTGATGATAATGATGAGTACTTGTACACCATGACCCATCATTCACGTGCTTCAAAAGTTCCAAAAGTGTCCGTGCAGATCAATAATGTGCCAGTCGAAATGATTATCGACACAGGTTCCTCTACAGATATTCTTGACGAAGATACCTACCATAGGATCAATCATCAGAAACACATCAAGCTTCAACCAACAACAAAGCGTTTATTCGCATATGGATCGAAATCGCAACTTACCGTTCTTGGTAAATTTGATGCCACTATTGCCTTCAAGGACCGCAACCAGGTATCCACCATTCATGTGCTACACGGAAGTCACGGTTCCCTACTCAGCTACAAAACAGCAGCAGAACTGGGAATTATCGACATTCACGTCCACCATATTACCGACAACCTCTCATCACATGAGTCCCTATCTCGCCAGTATCCGTCGCTATTCAATGGAATTGGGAAGTTGAAGGACGTTGAGGTGAGGCTGCATATTGACCCAACTGTCCGTCCCGTTGCCCAACAAGCCAGACGTATTCCGTTCCACTTGCGCAAGAAAGTTGAGAAGGAGCTCGGACAACTGGAACAGCAAGGTATCATCGAAAAAGTAGATGGTCCCACCCCATGGGTATCTCCACTCGTAGTAATACCGAAGAAAAATGGAGAAGTACGCATCTGTGTTGACATGCGAATGGCCAACAAAGCCATAGATCGTGAACGTCATCCCACTCCCACTGTCGATGACCTAATACACACCTTAAATGGTGCCACTGTGTTCTCTAAGTTGGATCTTCGTGCTGACTACCATCAACTCGTGTTGGACAAAGAGAGTCGTTACATCACTACGTTTGCCACCCACAAAGGCCTGCGACGATACGCAAGGTTAAATTTTGGCACAAATTCCGCAAGTGAAATCTTCCAAAAAGTGATCAGCAACCAAATTCACGACATCTCTGGAGCACTGAACATCAGTGATGACGTCATTGTTTTTGGAAAGACGCAGGCAGAGCACGATATTGCCCTACAAGAGGTATTCAAAAAGTTCTCGGAGGTAAACCTGACCTTGAACAAACAAAAGTGTGAATTCAACAAGAAGAGCATCACATTTTTCGGATTTGTATTTTCTGGACAAGGAATTTCTCCGGATCCGAAGAAAGTCGAGGCTATTAGAAATGCCCAGCCACCAACAACAACGAGCGGTGTGAGAAGTTTCTTGGGAATGGTTACCTACTGTGGAAAGTTCATCCCCAACTTCAGCGACATTTCGGAACCTCTACGGGAATTGACAAAGAAAGATACACCATTTCAGTGGACTGAACGACATGAGCAAGCTTTCAACAAGCTCAAACAGCTGCTTACAAGCACAACAATCATGGCATATTTTGACCCAAGCAAGCAAACAGAATTAGTCACCGACGCCTCACCATCAGGATTGTCAGCAATTTTGATCCAAAAGACCATAGGACAAGATGACAGACGTGTAGTTGCATACGCTAGCCGCACCCTGACCGAAGTTGAAAAACGCTACTCCCAGACAGAGAAAGAAGCGTTAGCGATTGTCTGGGCAGTCGAGAGGCTTCATCTGTATCTGTTCAGGAATCATTTCAAGTTGTTTACTGACTGCAAACCTGTCCAGCTCATATTCAGCAATCCAAAGTCAAAACCGTCTGCTCGCATTGAACGCTGGAACTTGCGTTTACAAGGGTATGATTTCGAAGTAGTGCACACAGAAGGAAGTCGAAATCCTTCTGACTTCTTATCAAGGCACTCTGGTTGCAATGATGATGATAGACAAGGTGCCCTTGCGGACGAGTACGTTAATTTTCTTGCCATGGCTGCTGTCCCAAAAGCAATGTCACTTGCTGAAATTCAAGAAGCCACAACACAAGACGCCACTTTACAATGTGTAGCAGAGATGATACGTAAACAGTCATGGGATTCCTTGGAAAACCGCTCACAACAATTCCAAGATGCTGACAGTGAAGAACTGAAACTGTTCAAACGGGTCAAAGATGAGCTTACAGTCAACAACGAGACTAACATCATCCTACGAGATAGCCGTATAGTTGTGCCTACAGTTCTTAGAAACAAGGCTATTTCCATTGCTCATGAAGGCCACCAAGGTCTGGTGAAAACCAAACAACTTCTTTGAGAAAAAGTCTGGTTTCCCGGAATAGACCAGGATGTTAAAAGGCTGATTGATGGGTGCATCGCATGCCAAGCAAATGGACCTGACAACCGTCCCGATCCCCTTCAGATGTCTCCATTGCCACCAGATCCTTGGCATACTGTCCACATGGACTTTTGTGGTCCTTTCCCTACAGGAGAGTACTTATTTGTGGTCATTGATGCATACTCAAGATTTCCGGAAGTAGAAATAGTCCGTTCAACGTCAGCAAGTTCCATCATTCCAAAGCTAGACAGAATTTTCTCAGCTCATGGCATTCCACACGTAATAAGAAGTGACAACGGCCCCCCATTCACCAGTGAAGAACTCAAAGTGTATATGAGTGAGAATGGAATTGATCATCGCAGGATAACACCATTGTGGCCACAAGCAAACTCAGAAGCAGAAAGTTTTATGAAACCTCTGACCAAAGCAATACATTCAGCCCATGCAAAAGGTAGACCATGGACGAAGCACCTTTACAAATTCCTCCTCAATTACAGGACGACTCCGCACAGCACAACTGGATTTGCACCGGCAGAACTACTTTTCAATCGCAAAGTTCGGAACAAACTGCCGCAGTTTACATCAACTGGTACAATCATCAAAAGGTCGCATGACTCAGAAATAGTCAAAGAAAATGACAACAGAGCTAAACAGAAGATGAAGATCTATGCGGACAAACGAGCAAAAGCGAAAATGTCCCACATGAAGATTGGTGATGTAGTCCTTGCTCGACAACGAAAGTATAACAAGTTTTCCACACGTTTTGATCCTTTGCCTTTTTTGGTAGTATGTACCAAAGGAACAATGATTACAGCTCGTAGGAATGGAAAATACATCACACGTAATGTCTCACAATTTAAGGTAGTAGATCCAGCACTTCGAAGAGAAGATTCAAACGAAGAAGAAGAGGACAATGAAGACCTCACATTGAGTTCCGACCAAGAAACAGCAGTTGATCCTCCAGATGCAGTTCCAAGATCTGGAATAGCTTTCAGTCCTCAAAATACGTTGAGACGCTCTACACGCAACCGAAGCAAGGTCCATCGTTTTGGACAAAACATCTATGAACAATAGTAATTACTTCTTTGTGTTTGATTAGTTTATCCATTTTCAGTCCGAGTGAGAGGGAGATGTAGTGTTGTGTGATGTGATTGCATCAGCTTTATTCAGTATGTGATTGCATCATCTTTATTCAGTGATTATTGTAAACCGATACATCACATGGTTACTATTTTTAGAAGTGAAGTAATAATGATCTGGCCATGTGCTTTCGAGTAGAGAAGTAATTCCGTTTGCATCGAGTAATATCTCGCAGAATATCGCGTGGATAAACACTACAAATTGTACCTCTATAATTATGATGAAAGTGAAAAATCTAGGTACTGAAACACCTTATTCAGTTCGAATGTAATAGTGTTACATATTATTAGTTTATAGAGCCTGTTTTCGAACGTGATCAGAACTGTTTTCCATATCAAATCAATTGAAGGCGTCCATTATTATTTAAGCTCCAAATACACTTATTCTGTAAGTTTTACCAGTCCAGTGAAATGCAGCTACTGTGTATCATCTTGCTGTCTGTTTCATTGTACATTGATCCAGGAGTAGGTCCTGGAGTCTATGGAGAATGTGCCCTTTACCAAGATAGTAAGGATCCTTTGGAAATACTTGAATCCATCAAAGCTTATCCTGACAACTATCAACAGCTCCTCAATGCCTTCTACCCCATCAATCGGGCTAAACCATCTAGTGTCATCATAGCCTATTTCACCAACTACACAGACCCACTTCCTGAAGAGTGCTCACTTGGGACCTATCCATGGAGGACATACCCGGGAATAAACCACACTTATCGCAACATAAATTGGTACATGTGGACCACCACACCAATATACAGCATAGAAAGTGAAATGATATATCTGGAATTTGGAGAATATCTACCAATACTAAGTTATTATGTTGTTTTCAACAAATCTTCCCCATTTCTGTTACTGTCACAAATTGCTTGTATCAAAACTCCATTGAATATCGCTTACGATGACTTCCAGACATTGGGAGATGTTACTATACAGGTAAGTATTTACAATGATGTACTCAACAGGAAATATAAGGCTTATCTCTTCAAAATAATATCAAAAAACCTTATGATGAGCATATTATATATAATATCAGAAAATTTGCATTGAAATACTGTTCTTCCTTCACAATACAGGTTTTATCTGTTATTTCACGTAAGCTACAAACAAGATATGAGCAAACATCGCTAACAGGAATACTCTACATGGATCTTATCGGGGATGGTGTACACAGAAATGATGTCAGAATCAATCACCATATGTCACAAGGACATTTGCATGATGGAATGAGAGCTGTAGCGGGATTCAATGAACTTTTAGTCTCCATCTGCTTGCTAACTCCATTTATACTTTACTACAAGGGAGGATACCACATCAAACGACTACAGCAGGGTGAGAACAAATACCAAATACCATTCTTCTGGGCTGTAGCAAGTCTTGCTCATGTCTTCAATGTCTACTTAATAGGCAAACTACTTCTGACAACATGTTACCCATACAGAAGTGACTATTACACGGTTCCAGCATGTGAGATGGCTTGTGTAGCATTAGGATACATCCTGATAACTACTGGAATAGTGGCCTGTGTTCACAGCAAGTACATTGATACACTTCCCATCCCTAAATCCTTCAGCATATTTACAAAATGTTGTGGAAGAAATCAACACAAAATCATTACAACAATATCTCTTTGGGGGATCTACATGAGTGTAGCATTCTTATCATTATGTCTTCTACTCCAAGTTTTATTAGTGAGTGCTTATCCCCACTTGTACGGATTTACCATTCTCACAGTGTGGTGTGCATTGTTTGTATGCATCATCATAACATCCATTCCCTTCACAATTGATCAAATCTTCATCAAAGAAGAGGAATACAGAATCACACCAAAACAAGCACTTCGACAGATACTACTACTCATGTTCATAGCAGTACTTGTCTTTGGATGTGGATCACTAACATTCAGTATTACACTTATATTACATTTGAGTAAATATGGAGAAGAGACCCAAAGTATCTCAAAATCCGTCTACTTTATACTACGCTACACTGCCCTG
Organism: Chondrilla cf. caribensis; assembly: GCA_964020155.1. Lineage (NCBI taxonomy): Eukaryota > Metazoa > Porifera > Demospongiae > Chondrillida > Chondrillidae > Chondrilla > Chondrilla cf. caribensis. Next base: position 3,487,571 of record OZ026559.1, read on the forward strand.
CCAATAACATCATGGATAGTCCAAGTGATATTGTCAAAAGCAAAAGTTACGTTTTCAAAGAAATTGCATGGTGTGACCTGATCTTGTTCTTCCCCAAGATAGTTTAATTTTTGTAAAATCCTGCAGAATAACAATTAATTTAAATCCTGCTGCTGCCTGCATGGGCGTCTCTTTCAGATTTAAAACAAACATGGCTGAAGATAGTGTATTCATTGAAGACTTTGCATTTGAATTATATCACAAGATCGTCTTTCTCTGCATGTTTAGATGAGTGATGTTCCCCCACAAATATTATGATATTATTATTATAACAAACACCCACACACACACATATCTGTATTAATTTTGCAATTATTGCAAGAATATTATGCTATATTAAAAGAATAACTACATGCCTATATAGTATGTAGATCTATCGAGTATATATTCTGTAAGTCCAATAATTATGACTTACTGCCTATGTATACATATGAATTGACCAGTCTCAGCAGTCATCAAGTCCGGTACCATTGTTTAATGATTGCATGACCTTGTCAAAAATACGCTTTCTATGAAATTGAAATATTACCCCCACAATCATGATGAAAGTAAAAAAGTCATGAGGCAAATCATTGATGTTAAGCATGGATCTTTCAATCCTCTCATCTTCTCATTCAGTGGGGGTTGGAGCCTGTCAACCACAGTTGCTCTCAAGGGACTGGCCAACTCACTGTCACTGAATACACAAGGACAATGGGTTTAATTTGGTAGAGGGCAACTTTTTGCCCACTGGATTCTTTGATTATGCACCTCAGAGGTTTCAAACCTCCATTCCATAGATCATCATTCATCACCAACCAAGGCTGTTCAACATTAATGTGATTCTCGTAGCATGTGAGGCCCAAGTACCCATAAAAGTCTTCATGCCTACCCTTCATGAAAATTAATACTTCTGATGTAAGTATAGACTGGTGTGCCCTCAGCATTACCTCTTACGCCTGTTATATAAACATCATTAAATCATGTACGGAATTGCTATCAAGCACTGTCTGTGAATACTATGGCACTATACAGAACATCACACTGCAGTTATTCAAAACATGGGCTTATTTGGTTTTACTGATTATAGAGTCAGTCTGTGATGACATCAGCTACTCAAAATAACCTTTTAGATGTTTATTTAAGGAAAATTGCTATGTGGAGTTGGTACTTTCCATTCTTTTGATTGATGCTTGCATCAACAGCTTCAAACGGCTATGTACAGTTTCACATTCACTTCGAAATGTATTTTTTCAATGCTATGATTGGTTCTAATGGATCAACACTGACAGGAAGCATCTCAGACAAGAATTACAGATTTTGGGTGCCATGTGAAGTACGTAACTTTCTTGAACAGCTTATATACACTGAATATGATGGACATAGTTCAAAAATGTCAACATTGAACACAATTAATCAAAAATCAAGCCCAACAATATGTACTTGGGATATCAGATACTCTGGTTCACACTGGGTACATAATGCAATGGAATCATTACAGTAGCAATAGAAATGAAAGTGAAATATATACCCATTATTATCCTGATTAATTGAATATGAAGCACAGTACACAGAATAGGTAATAAGTGTCTGGCATGTAAGGGAAACGTCCAGTTCTGAGTATGTTTGCTAGGCAATTGATTAAGACAAAGTAACACATATCGTTGGGCTCTTTGACTGGGTTAGTGAGTTGGACATTGCATAGAGAAGAATGGGACTACTGGTTCTAAAGTACTTATTTGTAGTGCTTATCTGCACCAGAGTGGTTATCGGAGAATGTGTCAATAACAGACAATGTGATGATCCTTTTGGAATAATAACATACATCAAATCTTGTCCTGACAACTATCAACAACTCCTCAATGCCTTCTACCCCATCAATCGAGCTAAACCATCTAGTGTCATCATAGCCTACTTCATCAACTACACAGATCCACTTCCTGAAGAGTGCTCACTTGGGACCTATCCATGGAGGACATACCCAGGAATAAACTACACTTATCACAACATATATTGGTACATGTGGACCACAACTCCTATTCATTGTCTAGGGACAGATTTCACTATCTTAGAGTTTGGTGAATATCTACCAACAATCAGTTTCTACCTTCTATTCAACAAATCCTCACCTTTTTACTCGCCGTCCCAGATTGCTTGCATAAAAACCCCACTCATTAACCCTAATGATTATGGAATTTTAGGAGATGTCACTACACAGGTATGCATAAATATTCTAAATACTTATTGTACTGTACTATTGTGTCAACTGTTACACGTCTTTGATTATTAGCATTCCTTTCCAATTGAATATTTAAATAGCATTACATTCTCAAAGAATTCAATACTAATTCATCAGAATGATATATTTTACACAATCCAAGTATGTTAAGTGATTTTTTTTCATGCACTGCAGACGTCCTTATTTTACTTACTTGTCAATGCTGACACTTACATATTATGTACCTGAATAAGGCTAGCTAATGATACTAACATATGCACCCGAATGGGGCCACAGTATTATTGTTATACAAAACTCAGCACACTGCATGTTTTTAGCCTCTCTATCAGGCACCTATGAGATGCTGTTTGTCAGTCAATGTGCACGAAGCCAGCTACTGCACGTCTATCCATGCTGACCTTCTCACACTCATTGCTTGCATTAAAAACTCCACATACTCCTGGGGATAATACATGGCCAACAATAGAACATTCTACCAAGGTGTTGTCTGGCATATAGTAAATATTATACATGTGTATGATCATTGTCATGCAGGCTGTTAATCATGATAAGGCATTGGACATCAAAATGTCTTTTGTATTAATTTTGTACATCCATCCTTGGTTCACTATCTGTTTTCACTAAAAC
>OZ026559.1:3495454-3505473 GCA_964020155.1 Chondrilla cf. caribensis
TAATATCTCTTTGGGGGATCTACATAAGTGTGATGTGTCTATTAGGATGTCTTCCATATCAACTCTTGTTAGTGAGTGTTAATCCACACTTGTATGGATTTGGCATTCTCACAGTGTGGTGTGCAATGTTTGTATGCATCATCGTAACATCCATTCCCTTCACAATTGATCAAATCTTCATCAAAGAAGAGGAATACAGAATTACACCAAAACAAGCAATTCGACAGATACTGCTACTCATGTTCATAGCAGTACTTGTCTTTGGATTTGGATCACTAACATTCAGTATTACACTTGTACTACTTTTGAGTAAACATGGAGAAGAGACTCACAGCTTCACCAAATCTCTCTTCTTTGTACTACGCTACACTGCCCTACCAATAGCATGGTGGATGATACAGGTGCTGTACCACAAAGTGAAGCTGGAGATAAGGCTTATCTTTCAACGACAAAACTTGCAGTAGTTTTCATTTCAATAATATTATCAGTACAAACATTAAACCTTGCATGTATCTCATGGTTCAAGCAGTGTGTTGTACCCACATGTCCACATGACACATAATAAATTTATTTTAGAAGGTGGCTGATTATATGCTGGTGCAGTACAATTAAAGATCATCAATATGTATAATATACATGAATGTATATAATTTTACATTGAATCATTGTGACATCATATTTACCTATTATGAACAAACCTATAATGTTGATTACAGACTTGTATTGCAAAGTAGAATTCCTCTTGTGGAAAGAAGTTGAATCTACAATTTATACATATGCAGAACTCGATATTGATGTACTTTTCAGAGGTAGATCAACCACTAACTATCCAATACTCTCACTGAGTAGCTAGGACACTGCGACCACAACTGTATACGTATGAAGAAGATCAATTAAACCCAGCTACTCTACCAGGATATAATATATAAATATATCTGGTCCAGTAAGATACCACACACAGAAGATTTCTTAAATGTAACTATGCATAAAGTACATTGTATATATACACATGGGCAACAATAAGGTTTATGCACCTTTAGCTGGAAATATTGGTGGGCAATTTATTATTAATTTGGTAGCTAGGATTACCACTCATAAAAAAATGCAGTTGATCAACAGTCACTGTTTATTCTCCAGCAGTGAAAATAAATATATTGTATTAACAGGTTTTAATTGATAGTGTAATAATTACACTATCAATTAAACATTACAGTTAGAATTGAAATGATTAACGCAAACGAACTGAAAGGTATGTTGTGGAATCTGTAGCAAATGCAAGTTAATATAATATATTAAGGATGCTGACCCTATGTATCAACATTACAGACAATATGTAAAAGTTCATTTGTAGTTTTTGGGAGAATGGACGTACTAACTGGAGTTACTGTATTGCTTACACTCTTCACTAGTTTAAGAGTGGTTTGCACTCTGTGTGTTGTTAATGAAGTGTGCGAAGTTCTAAAATCAATCAAAGCTGATCCTGACAATTATCGATTACTCCTTAATGCCTTCTACCCCATAAATTGGGCAAAACCATTTAGTGTCATCATAGCCTACTTCATCAACTACACAGACCCAGTTCCTGAAGAGTGCTCACTTGGGACCTATCCATGGATGACATACCCAGGAATAAACTATGCCTATTACAACATTCATTGGTACATGAGGACCACCTCCTATTCAATGTGTGGGAACAAATTTCATATTTTTGGAGATCTATATACCCACAATCAGTTTCTATCTTCTATTCAACAAATCTTCACCTTTTTACTCGCCATCCCAGATCGTTTGTATCAAAACTCCACTTACACCTGACAGCAAGCCAACATTAGGAGATGTCACTATACAGGTATTATGTGAAGCTTCAAAGACAATATGAAGGAAAATCATCAGGAGTGTTATACATGGATTTGATGTCTGGGTCAAATCTAAGAAATGATGTTTGGGTTCGTAACTCCATGGCTCAGGGAACACTACACCTAGGCAATCCAACTCGCGTATTCTATGCATTGTTCATGACTATTAGTGCACTAGCTCCGTTCCTACTCTACACCAAGGGAGGACAACTGATCAAGAGTCTACAACAAAGTAGGAGCAAAGCTAAAGTACCATTCTTCTGGGCTGTAGCAAGTCTTGCTCATGTCTTCAATATTTACATAACCAAATTTCTCATAACGACATGCTATCCATATGGAAGAAGACATATGTATGCATCTCAAAATTATACAGCAGTGCACTTTCTTTTGGGGTTTACGCTAATCAGCTCACATATGATAGCCTACATTCACAGCAAATACATCACTTTACCCATTCCCATATCATGAATCCTATTAAATTGAACTGTTGTGGAATCATACATAGAATCATTACAACAATATCTCTTTGGGGGATCTACATGAGTGTAGTGGGTCTATTAGGATGTCTTCCATTCCAACTCTTGTTAGTGAGTGTTAATCCACACTTGTACGGATTTGGCATTCTCACAGTGTGGTGTGCAATTTTATATGCATAAATATATAAGGACATATTATTGTGAGAGAAAATAACTCAAATAGGAAATTATTTTTCTCATTGATCATATGCCATATCACATGCAGGGTTAGAAAGGCACACCTCTCAGTGGATTAGGGCAGTGTATGGACATGATTACTGCACATGGAAATCTCTGATGCAATAGGATGGAAGGGAGTATGTTGAAGACAGATTAATTGGTTGTCTTTTTGACAAATTCACACTCAGGCCTATTATTGACATGGAATAATCCATAATGGCTAACAATAATATTTCTGGGACGTGTCTTAAGCATGGCATTCCCTTCCAGCTAATATAATATATTCCGTAAGTTATCTTTAGTGAAGAATCCTCTGTTTGAAGGACATTCCTGGGCAACTAAATTTTTGGGAGGCTGCAGCCCCAGGGGTGTTTAAAGTCAAAAAACATGATTGTTTCAATTCCCACACAGGTTTTCTGGTGGTAACTGGACTAATCAGATTGACATGCTGGTGCTGTCCCCAATTGGTCAACGCCCACCTTTATCACCACTCCCCCATTGCATTGTAAACCGCATGTTTGGAAGGAGAACTGGAAACTGAAGGAGTATTATGAAAAATTTCGATATGTACTAGACATGCACTTTCACCACATTTGTTTCAAGGTCATCATAATAAAGATTATACAAACAAAACAATGGATAATTATAGTGTTTTGGTCAGCCAAAACAGTGAAAATGAATACGATATTAAATGTCAAGTGAAAGGTAACAGGTGGAATTGAGAAGATTAATAGTACTACTCAAAATAGGCATAATAATAGTATCAGCCAGTGAACTAAGTGAGAAAATGTAATGGAGATATCAATCACAGTAACTCTATTGCTTATACTCTTAACTAGTGTAAGTGTTGTCTGCGGGCAATGTGCCTATGAAGATTGCTACGATGATCCCTTGGAAGTGCTGAACTCCATCAAAGTTTATCCTGACAACTATCAACAACTCCTCAATGCCTTCTACCCCATCAATCGGGCTAAACCATCTAGTGTCATCATAGCCTACTTCACCAACTACACAGACCCACTTCCTGAAGAGTGCTCACTTGGGACCTATCCATGGAGGACATACCCGGGCATAAACATCTCTTACCACCACATAGAATGGTACATGTGGACCACTTCTCCTATATGGTGTGCGGGAACAGAATTTAATTTCTTGGAGTGGGGCGAATATCTACCAGCAATCACTTTCTACCTTCTCTTCAATAAATCTTCACCTTTTTACCCACCATCCCAGATTGCTTGCATCAAAACCCCAGCTATCCCTGGTCACTATCAAACTTTGGGAGATGTCACTACACAGGTAAGCATTTTATATTTAATTCATAGGCAATGTAGAAATAGTTGTAGAATACAGCAACTGTTATTAATTTTTTCAGTTTATCAAATTATATTTTGGAATAATATTATTGAGCAAAATAACGATTACATCAGAACATGAAATTAGCTGAAAAATAACAACTTAAATCTATCCATTAAAATGTCAAATATACAATATTTGACATAATATTATATGTATATTCACCTGAATTTCTCTTGGAAACTAGAATTAATATTGGACAGTTATAATATAAGTCTTCTTTCCTTGTTATAATGCAATAGATATTATCAGTAATTTCAGAAAAACTGCAAAGACAGTACAAGGAGAAATCGTCGGGAGTGTTATACATGGATTTGGAGCACGAGAAGAGACTTCAGTATGACACTAGGCTGTATGACGCTATGCCTCAAGGAGGTATACATGACACCATTGCAGGGAGAGGGTACTATGGACTAGTCAGTACCCTTGCTCTACTAGCTCCCTTTCTACTCTACACCAAGGGAGGACAACTGATCAAGAGTCTACAACAAAGTAGGAGCAAAGCTAAAGTACCATTCTTCTGGGCTGTAGCAAGTCTTGCTCATGTCTTCAACATTTACATGATACTCAAATTACTGGTAGCTACATGTCATCCATATAGACCACCTGGGCTCAGAATTCCAAACTGCACATTCACAAGTGCAATTTGTGGGTATGTTCTAGTCACTGTGTGCATACCAGCATGCGTTCACAGCAAGTACATTTCATTTCCAATTCCAAAAACATGGAATTTTGTTACAAACTGTTGTAAAAAGGGAAAATACCAGGTATTTACAACAATATCACTTTGGGGTATATATTGTAGCACAACATGGATTGTAGGGTGTTTTCCATTTCAAGTTTTGTTAGTTAGCGCTAACCCACACTTGTATGGATTTGAAATTCTCACAGTGTGGTGTGCAATGCTTGTATGCATCGTAATAACATCCATTCCCTTCACAATTGATCAAATCTTCATCAAAGAAGAGGAATACAGAATCACACCAAAACAAGCACTTCGGCAGATATTGGTACTCATGTTCATAGCAGTACTTGTCTTTGGATTTGGATCACTAATATTCAGTATAACACTTGTACTCCGTTTGAGTAAATATGGAGAAAAAACTCAAAGTGTCTCAAAATCTCTCTACTTTGTACTACGCTACACTGCCCTACCAATAGCATCATGGATGATACAGGTGTTGTACAATAGAATAAAGCTTGTGATAGAGGGAACTTTCCAAAGGCAAGATTTGGGTCCATAATGAAATAATGAAATCATCACTAACATGCATCTCGTTGCAAATTGATTTGTTTATTTACTCTGTGTGTGCGCAGTAATTATTATTTCACAAACACTAGTACTGTGCAGATTATGCATTTATTTTTAGAAGTGCTGTCATGAATGTAATTGCATGCACATGTCTTATTTTTATTCTCACACTTGTAATCAGCTATTATTTTGGAAAGTGATGATATTTTAAATTATTCTTATACACAACACTATGCATAATCACATTTTAATTTAAAATTTGATGTTGATATTTTATTATGTATAACAATTGCAAATTAATACACATTTCCAGTTTCTACCTTGCTTATGTAAATTGGGACAAAGGGACATCATATACTGTATCAAGTTACAAAGAGCATAGTATTATTATTACATAAATTTGAAATAGATGCAATGTATGGTTGTTCTATGTTAATGCACACAGATTCACACACACACACACACACACACACACACACACACACACACACACACACACACACACACACATACACACACACACACACACACACACACACACACACACACCACTATGCACAGACATGTACATAGATCCTTATTTTCGTGTAAAATATTGAAACATAACACATGCAGACATACACACATTTAGATCAACTATTAAAATGGATATTTCAAATGGGACATATAGCATAATGCATCCATCCTTTAGAGTAGATAGATATATAATTACCATAACATTTTCAAATAATCACACTTTAAGTACTGCAACTGCCAAGCAATATTCATAACATTATGTTTAATGTTGTACACTGCAGCCGGTGTACAAATATCATTTATTATAATACATTTGAAATGTATTATTTTTTATATGCAAACTAAGCAGAGCAAAAACCTCATTGTACAATATTCCCCTGTAAGAATACATACTGAGTGTGGTATGGGTAACAATGTACATATAATAAAATCTTGCATAATGCAGTTACTACAACTAATACTGTAGTACCATTGCTGCATACTAATCAGAATTACATAGGGTGAATACAACCTTGGGCAACCAATATTAAGTACAGTGGTATATGATTGTCAAGATATTCAGGTGGGTGTTATAGAATGGGTTGTTTTCCGGTACAAATTCTGGTGGCAATTCTATCTCTCCAAGTCATCTCTGGAAACTGTGTCAGAAACAGAGTTTGTAACTATCCTACAGAAATAATCAACTCCATCAAAGCTGATCCTGACAACTATCAACAACTCCTCAATGCCTTCTATCCCATCAATCAAGCCAAACCATCTAGTGTCATCATAGCCTACTTCACCAACTACACAGACCCACTTCCTGAAGAGTGCTCACTTGGGACCTATCCATGGAGGACATACCCGGGAATGAACTACACTTATCACAAAATTTATTGGTACATGTGGACCACATCTCCTATATGGAGTGTGGGGACAGAATTTAATTTTTTGGAATGGGGTGAATATCTACCAACAATGAGTTCCTACCTTCTACTCAACAAATCTTCATCATTTTACCCACCATCACGGATCGCTTGCATCAAAACTACACTTATTCCTGATGACAAGCCAACGTTAGGAGATGTCACTACACAGGTATGGGTTTTATTATCTATATCTAGACAATGTTGTATGAGCTACAATATATCGTATCATATCAGTCCATGTCCCTTGGAGGTTGCTGATAGTAAAAAATTAACAACATTCTCCAAAGTCTACTTCATTTAGTGTCTTTGTAGGTAGTGCATGTCGAGTGATTGCAGAATACACCTCTCTCCCCACTGCACCATCAACCCACACAACAAAGGTGTGAAAGATGCATGACGACTCTGCTTCATGGTATTTCTTCTCCTTTTCTGCTGATTCAAGTACTGATTTAATTCTTTTTGTGACATATGATCAAGTGTCATTCCCTGATCTGCTCTTAGATCAGAATTGTTAAACACAATGTCTGGCTTCTTAGACGATCAGTTCTACTACTTCCTTGAATGATATTGTTGCTACCTATCCTGGTGCACCTCCAATTCTATTGTGACGTGTTGAATAGTAATTAATATCCATTAATTGTTTATGTCTTGCTTTGGCAACTCTTTAACATTAATCTTCTCTCAACAATGCAGATATTGTCAGTAATTTCACAACAACTCCAAAAAAACTATGAGGAGAAATCTTCAGGAGTTTTGTACATGTTCTTGGATGTTAATAAACATACTCATTATGACGTCAGGCTATTCAACATTATGCCTCAGCGAGGGCCCTATAACAGAACTCCAAAAGAATTCTATCTTCTACTCATGACTATTAGTGGACTAGTTCCCTTCCTACTCTACACCAAGGGAGGACAACTGATCAAGAGTCTACAACAAAGTAGGAGCAAAGCTAAAGTACCATTCTTCTGGGCTGTAGCAAGTCTTGCTCATGTCTTCAATGTTTACATGGTAACTAAATTCCTCTCAACAACATGCTATCCGTATAGAACAGGTGACGTCAGCACAAACAACTGCAAAGTATCAACACTTAACGTGGAATATACGATTGTCACTTCAGTTATTATAGCCTACGTCCACAGCAAGTACTTGACATTCCCAATTCCCAAAACATGGAGCATTTTTACAAAATGTTGTGGAAGAAATCAACACAGAATCATTACAACAATATCTCTTTGGGGGATCTACATGAGTGTAGTGGTTCTTTTAGGATGTCTTCCATTTCAACTCTTGTTAGTGAGTGCTAATCCTCACATGTATGGATTTGGCATTCTCACAGTGTGGTGTGCAATGTTTGTATGCATCATCATAACATCCATTCCCTTCACAATTGATCAAATCTTCATCAAAGAAGAGGGATACAGAATCACACCAAAACAAGCACTTCGACAGATACTGCTACTCATGTTCATAGCTGTACTTGTCTTTGGATTTGGATCACTAACATTCAGTATTACACTTGTACTACATTTGAGTAAATATGGAGAAGAGACTCATTGTTTCACCAAAGCTGTCTACTTTGTACTACGCTACACTGCCCTACCAATAGTATCATGGATGATACAGGTGCTGTACCACAAAGTGAAATTTGAGATAAGACAAGTCTTTCAACAATGATTTTCACCATAAAAGCACATTTGATATGGAGACATGCACCAGTATGCTATGTTCTTGCAATTCGTTTTAGTTATCAGTTAAATAATATTCTTATACACAGCAAGCCGTAATCAACTATTAATTTTTGATATGTGCCTTTTTATATATGTGGACATAACAATTACAATTTAATACATTATGATTCCAATGTTATCATACAGATAATCAATGGAGGGATGCTGTCCCCAAATGGTCAACACAGACCTTTGTCACCACCTCCCCCTCACGTTAATCACCAAATTTGTCTTAATTACTTACAGAACCAGAAATCCCTTCTTTCTGCGCAATATAAATTATAATAGAAATTCATTGTTATGGTTACGTGTAGGAATACGTATTATATTTATATATAATATTATATAATAATATTATATATATACATATATATCATATATTGGACGAACGTAAACTACCCGATGTCGAAATGAAAACAATATAGGGGCTACCTGCGGCAGCCCCTGAAAATTAATGTCTAAGTGCACACCTTAACCAGCGGATAATATATTGCAATAACTATGAAAATGAATAATAGGATTGAAAAGAGTGTTATTTGGCTAGAAAAGCACCTTTTGGATACGTGCAATGGAATTCTGTACCCATATGATTCCTATGGCTAGAGAATAGTAGGATTGTTTGCAAAAATTCACATATTTTGATTATGTGAATTTTTTGAATTTATATTCAAATTGATGAAAAGATGTTTCCGTCTACATAGGTCCAAACTTGGAAGAAACACTAAAAACATAAAACTTACATAGCATTGATTCCTCCAATGACAAGTTCCTATAGTCTGGGTACCTGTTGATCACATTAGACCCCACACAACAACTAAAAGTGAAAACTAAGCAGAAAGGTATTTTCAATTCAATTTTTGTTATGGAGGGTTGTTTGTTCGACAGTTATACATCTGACTATTGTCAGTCTTACATGCATTTAAGAATAGGTTTTGAAACAAGAAATGAAAGTGAAAACTCATTAGAAGGGAATTGTCGTTAGCCTAACACACACACACAAACTCTGTTTATTTATGCTCTGTTGTGGAGTACTCCATGTTTGACAGTTATATTTCCAACTATTGTCAGTCTCACATGTATATAGGAATAGGTTTTGAATGAACAGAACTGCTTTTGGGATGGATACTGTACTGGTTAGAGCTACAGTGTTGCTCACAGTCCTTTCTAGTTCAAGGGTGGTTTGTGGGGAATGTGTCGTCAACAAGTTGTGCGATGATCCTACGGAAATACTCAACTCCATCAAAGCTTATCCTGACAACTATCAACAAATCCTCAATGCCTTCCACCCCGTCAATCGGGCTGAACCATCTGATGTCATCATAGCCTACTTCATCAACTACACAAACTCGCTTCCTGAAGAGTGCTCACTTGGGACCTATCCATGGAGGACATACCCGGGAATAAACTCCACAATGCCCCCCGCACTCAAATTACTTGCGCGTATTTCTTAGGTTCAGAAGAACCTTCGCTGAAGTTATCACGTTTGGTGAAGCTTCAGCGCACGAATTCTAGCCCGACGTCATATTTCAGAATGATGTGGTACATGTGGACAACTACTCCTATTCGCTGTGTGGGAACGGATTACACTTTCTTGGAATTTGGAGAATATCTACCAACAATGAGTTTCTATTTTCTATTCAACAAATCTTCACCTTTGTACCCACCATCACAAATCGCTTGCATCAAAACCCCACTCATTATCCCTG
>OZ026559.1:3505673-3585673 GCA_964020155.1 Chondrilla cf. caribensis
GTTGTTAGCAACAACACAACAACACACGCAAAAAACCTCTGTTTATTTATGCACTGTTGTGGAGTGCTCCACGTTTAACAGTTATATTTCCAACTATTTTCAGTCTCACATGTATATAGGAATAGGTTTGGAATGAACAGAGCTGCCTTAGGGATGGATATACTGTACTGGTCAGAGTTACAGTGTTGCTCACAGTCTTTTCTGCTTCAAGGGTGGTTTGTGGGGAATGTGTCATCAACAAGTTGTGCGATGATCCTACGGAAATACTCGAATCCATCAAAGCTTATCCTGACAACTATCAACAAATCCTCAATGCCTTCCACCCCGTCAATCGGGCTGAACCATCTGATGTTATCATAGCTTACTTCACCAACTACACAGACCCACTTCCTGAAGAGTGCTCACTTGGAACCTATCCATGGAGGACATACCCGGGAATAAACTCTACATATTTCAGAATGATGTGGTACATGTGGACAACTACTCCTATTCGCTGTGTGGGAACAGATTACACTTTCTTGGAATTTGGTGAATATCTACCAACAATGAGTTTCTATTTTCTATTCAACAAATCTTCACCTTTCTACCCACCATCACAAATTGCTTGCATCAAAACACCACTCATTAATCCTGAAGATTTTGTGATTTTAGGAGATGTTACTACTCAGGTATGTATAATTATCATATATTGTGGTACTCAAGCTTGACCTTGATTTATGTTTGACAAGTATTAAATAATTACATCACTGACCCCTCATTGGAAAAATGTGGAAAAAATGGCAAATTTGTCCTTATGAATTGTTATAATTATATTCATGACCATGATGTCATCAACACTCATACAAATATATGCATTGACCAAGAAGTTAACAGTGCCTTGTATTCCGTTTCTGTATGACCAGGGTTCCATATACAGTGAATTCACGTTAATCCACCATCACAATATCCACCAAAACTCTTAATCTGCCCCAATTTCCCAATACCAATAATAATGTACCAATGCCAATGAATATCCAGTTACTCTGCCAAACTCCTCAAACCACCAAACTCTTTGCAGTGAACAAATTGTGGTGGATTAACGAGTATTCACTGTATAAATTTGAGATAGTGAACAACCCATACCAGTTAGAGCTTGAACATGAAAGGAGATGACCGACTTCCATACAGTTACAGATACAATTGTTGAACGAGTACGACTTGGCCTCATACTTTGGCAGCTCAGGGTCAAAAGTGACCATTAAATTGTGAAATTGGTTCTAGTTAGGCATTTATCACAGTGTAAAATGTCGTTTTCTATTCTTTTAAAATGATTTGAAGATTTTAACTACTTTCTCTTATGTGTTAAAATGACTATAATACAACAATTTTGACGTCCTTAACGAGTTTAGTGCCGTTATTCTTAATCAATATTATAATATACCCACATGTAACCAATATAATTAAATGTATAACCCATCAATATTGTTATGAAATGTAACATTATTCCATTATTAAAAGTTAACCAATCTAATATTATTTATTACAATTGTAATTGTAATTTTAATTAGAATTTGTTATCAATGCCTTCTCAAATGTATGTATATATTATATATATACACATATATATAATGCAGATATTGTCAACAATTTCAAGCCAACTACAAATACAATATGAAGAGAAATCATCAGGAGTGCTGTACATGCACTTAAGCTCTGAGAAGTGGCCTCATTATGACGTTCGGCTTTACAACTATATGCCTCTGGGGGGTATACATGATGGTTTGACAGGTAGCGGATTCTATTACCTAATAGCTACTCTCGCATGCTTGGCTCCCTTCTTACTCTACACCAAGGGAGGACAACTGATAAAGAGTCTACACAAAAGTAGGAGCAAAGCTAAAGTACCATTCTTCTGGGCTGTAGCAAGTCTTTCTCATGTCTTCAATATGTACATTTTATTCAAACTGCTCATAGCCACATGCCATCCATATAGACCACATGGTGTCTGGATACACAACTGTACTTATGCAAGCATTATTTCAGGGTATCTTGTCACTTTGAGTATACCAGCTGCCTACATTCACAGTAAGTACATTACATTTCCCATTCCCAAGACGTGGAGCATATTTACAAAATGTTGTGGAAGAAAACAACACAGAATCATTACAGCAATATCTCTTTGGGGGATCTACATGAGTGTAGTATTCATATTAGGATGTGTTCCATTTCAACTCTTGTTAGTGAGTGCTAATCCACACTTGTACGGATTTGGCATTCTCACAGTGTGGTGTGCAATGTTTGTATGCATCATCATAACATCCATTCCCTTCACAATTAATCAAATCTTCATCAAAGAAGAGGATTTCAGAATCACACCAAAACAAGCACTTCAACAGATACTGTTACTTATGTTCATAGCAGTACTAGTCTTTGGATTTGGATCACTAACATTCAGTATAACACTTGTACTCCATTTGAGTAAATTAAATATGGAGAAAAGACTCAAAGTTTCACCAAATCTCTCTACTTTGTACTACGCTACACTGCCCTACCAATAGCATCATGGATGATACAGGTGTTGTATCACAAAGTGAAAGAGACAATGAGAGAAATTGTCTCATTCAACCAGTGAAGTATTGCTATTACTGAGGTCTAGCAGTACATTATGTATCTTGGTAATAAGAAATTAGAAATAAGAACTAGTAAGAACTATAATATTGCAAGGTCATGATAATATATAGCTTGGCATGATCCATATTGTATATCACATTATTTTGTTTTGATTTGACTTAGAATGTGAATAAGAGGGATTATTATGTTTGCTTAGTTAAATTAATGGCTAGACAAGTAATAATAAGGTTTTAATCTCTTATGGTCTTAGATGCTATTTTATTGGTATTTGTGCTCATTCCTGAATTAATCTAATTTATTATGTAATCAGTTTACCTATTATTATTTGCATTATTAGTTCAAGGGTGGATCTATAATAATTGCTTGGAGAAAGCCCTTGGTGGAGGTTAAAATTTCATTGTATCATGCATACGTCATACCTTATTATGATAACATAGCAATTTGCTGTATGGCAATAATATTATTAGAATATTAATATTATATGTGTACTTACATAATGTACACTCAAAGAGTATATGACATACACCACATGCATGTCTCACTGAATGAGTGTAACAACATGAACAGTTAAATTTCGATGATCAGACTCTAATATTGTTGTCATTAACTGTGCAACTATAAATATCAATTAAGTAATGTACAGTAACACTTGACTTCTATCAAATAGGTTCATGTAAAACCTATCAAGTTCTGCCTATGGGATGTGGTAAGGGATGGTGTTACAGGTTGGCTACACATTGCATATTATGTGAGCAGCTGATTAGAAACTGGTGGTATAGTTTGTCTATCAGGTCATTTACATCTCTGGCCATAATGACATTAAACATCTCTGGCTATAATCTTAGAAATTATGATTTAATTGCAATTTATACTTTACAAGCAGTAAATGAAAGTAGGAAATTATAAAATCGCATAATGTGCATATCACCATAGGAACATGCTATGAGAAAGAATGCACTGCTTCCTAAAGCAACGGCCCTGCATCAACAAGATATTGGATTTCACATAGGAGACAGTCAACTCTAGAGATTCTTGCAAGCAATTACAACTTAACCAACACTTCCAACAGCCTATATAAGACCCCCAGTCACCCCACTTAAGCAAGCCCTGAAAGGTGTGGAAGGAGGTCCCAACAGACTGTGGTAGAGGACTAGCAAAATGAGTCTTGTCCACATCTGTGTTCTTTTTGTGTGCTTGGAGCAAACAGTGGTGGAATTGGTGGACTATCTCTCTGGCTACGATGAACTCTCCTCAAAGGTGGACGGCATCCAAAAATCAGATCAGAAGTACATCGATGCACTTTACAAGAGAATGGAAGCTGTGGAAGGAAAAATGGAAAACCTTAAATCATGTATTTCATATCAAGTTTGAGGTTTACTGCTAACACAGTAGCTGTACCAGTAACACAGCAGTTGTACCAGTAACACAGCAGTTGTATCAGTAACACACCGTTGTACCGGTAACTCAGCAGTTGTACCAGTAACACAGCAGTTGTATCAGTAACACAGTACTTGTATCAGTAACACAGCAGTTGTACCAGTAACACAGCAGTTGTACCAGTAACACAGCAGTTGTACCAGTAACACAGCAGTTGTATCAGTAACACAGCAGTTGTACCAGTAACACAGTACTTGTATCAGTAACACAGTACTTGTATCAGTAACACAGCAGTTGTACCAGTAACACAGCAGTTGTACCAGTAACACAGCAGTTGTATCAGTAAGCTGTACAAGTAATATTACAGTTACCACATGATCTGTTTCACACCCTACAATACCATTCCACTGTAAACGTCAGTGCATTTATGGTTGCTTTTTCATTTGTGAGTAAATTTAGGGAAGCAAATTTGACCAATGAAATGACAGAAACCCTGGCAATGCTTCTTGTAATGCTCTCAGTAACATAATATCATTCATAATTGACAATGAAAATGGGTAAACCGAGTAGTAAATTTGCAGATTGTTTAGTGCATTTTCATTTAATAGCCCATTAAAGTGTTCATTGGTTAATATCACTACAAGGAAATGTCTCAGCGGTGGATTATAACTACTTCAGTGGTACTGTCACTTGTTGTCGTGAGTGGAGTTGTCCTCGGGGGATGGGTCCATCCTGACTGTTGTGATACCTACAAAATAATGAATTCTATCAAAGGCGATCCTGACAACCATCAACAACTCTTCAATGCCTTCTACCCCATCAATCGGGCCAAACCATCTAGTGTCATCATAGCCTACTTCACCAACTACACAGACCCACTTCCTGAAGAGTGCTCACTTGGAACCTATCCATGGAGGACATACCCGGGGATAAACTACACTTATCACAACATATATTGGTACATGTGGACCACTACTATCATTTTTGACATTGCCGAGAGAATGAGAATGATAGAATTTGGTGAATATCTCCCAACTATAACCTACTACCAGCTGTTCAACAAAACTTCACCTTTTGTCTTGCCTACACAAACTGCGTGCATTAAAATATCATTGAAATGTAAGGGATTGAGAGATCTTGGTACAGTCACCACACAGGTGAGTATTTTTGATTGTTGTACACTGCTAACAATGAATATCAATTATCATTTTAGCATACACTACATCTGGCAAATTATACAAGATCCAACATAACTGAATAAGTATAAATTCTAAAAGCCCGACAATAGTTCCTTCACGTCCACCCCTTTCCAGAGAAGAGTGAGCATGCTGAACAAGGTTGAATGCAAATAATTGGTCCTACTTTCAGGGTAAACAAGGCATATGTGCTGTTGAAGTCATATTAGGCGCATTTGCAGCATTCTTGGCAGATATGGCTGACTGCCTTGTCGCTACAACTGCCTGCCTCATGGTTCAACTTCTCTCTGGAAAACGACGATTGCGAAGACATGATGTGCAGCTGCATGGATGCACACCGGCTTCTGGGCTGGTAGGGCTTCATCTTCTTATCTTTAAATTGTCGTCTTTCAGGGAAAAGTCGAACCACGAGGCTGGCATCTTTGGCAAAGGATTGTTTCACAGTTAGGATGTCTCTTAGTAGCCATAAGACAAGAGCAATTACACAAGAGAAGGATCAACTACACTGTAGTCTATTCTGCAAAATACACTTTCGTCAATGTTAAGGCTTAGGGGTGTGTACAACAAGTCAGTTACTGTACGGGGAAGTGAGCATTGACACTTTTATTGCTCAAGTTCCGAGGGCACAAAGCACCCAAGGGCGAGTGAAATAAAGAGAGATCAATTACACAAGAGAAGGAGCAACTACACTGTAGTCTATATTGCAGAATACATTTTTAAGTTATAAGTTAACGCTTAGGGCTTGTACGATTTCATTCTTACAATGTATGGAAATTTTGCACTTCACTTGAGCAATAAATGTTCCAATGCACACTTTCCCACACAGTAACTATTACATAAAGCATGGTAATTGTCAGTCACCAATTGTGTATTGTAGGTATCCCTCCAGTTAATAGCATGTATATGTTATTATAATAATAATACCTAGTGTATATAACAGCATTGCATTCAATAATTATCCATGAACAATCAATTGGAGATTATCCTACATGACAATACTGACGATATCAGTGTTGATGAAATATTTCATCCTTACAGTGTGTACAAATGACATGAATTTACCCATTTATACTAACAGATAAAATCAGTCATATCACAAGAGGAGCACTATTCAAAGGAGAAAGACAGCAGCAAACTAACAAGAGTGTTCTATAAGAGACTCACCACAGGAAGACCAGTAGTGGATGTTCGGACTATTGATGAGTTGCTACCGATTAGTCTTTATCGTCGCTCACATAACAAACAAACAAATGAGAATGCTGGAACTGCAATTGTGGCCTTGTTAGCTATTGCAACACCTTACATACTCTACTTTGCTGGGAAGAAACAGATGGAGAGTCTACAACAAAGTAGGAGCAAAGCTAAAGTACCATTCTTCTGGGCTGTAGCAAGTCTTGCTCATGTCTTCAATGTTTACATGGTAGCCAAAATGCTAATAGTAGCCTGTAATGACAATAATAAAATAAAGTATGCTAAAAATAGAGAAGAGGCTTGTTTCTGGAATATTACAGTATTTGTATACATACACATTGTAAGTGGCATTATAGCCTACATTCACAGCAAGTACATTACATTTCCAATTCCCATAACATGGAGCATATTCACAAACTGTTGTGGAAGATATCAACACAGAATCATTGCAACAATATCTCTTTGGGGGATCTACATGAGTGTAGTGGGTCTATTAGTATGTCTTCCATTTCAACTCTTGTTAGTGAGTGCTAATCCACACTTGTATGGATTTACCATTGTCACAGTGTGGTGTGCAATGTTTGTATGCATCATCATAACATCCATTCCCTTCACAATTGATCAAATCTTCAACAAAGAAGAGGAATACAGAATCAAACCAAAGCAAGCAATTCAGCAGATACTGCTACTCATGTTCATAGCAGTACTTGTCTTTGGATTTGGATCACTAACATTCAGTATTACACTTGTACTACATTTGAGTAAATATGGAGAAGAGACTCGAACACTCTCCTCCTCTCTGATGTTTGTACTACACCATACACTTCTACCAATAGGAGCTTGGATCATCCGCAGAATTGCAGTGAAAGTTAGACAGACAGTACAACAGATGTTGGATACACAAGATCAAAACTGATCCACTTTTATCAACAACAACATACTATTCATATGTTTACATTTGCATGTAGTCAGTATCCAAAATACAGCAAAAGGTCCATCAAACAGTAGGTATTAACAGTATGTAAATGGTACTAGGTGCATTAATGGGTTTTATTATGAGGTTTGTTTTATTCTTTGTGTTTTGAAGTCATCGTTGAATAAACAATTTTCACTTATATAATATAGGTCATCATGAGTGTACTGAGTAAAACATGACCATGTGGGATTATGGGATTCATGTGACTCAGCAGATGCTCACTGTCCATCATTGAAACAATAATCCTATATGAGATGGTGGCATGCAGCCTTCACCTGCCCTATATATATAATATACTGATCTCTTATAATGTCATTGGCATGTCTTAAATTACTCTAGGCTTCACGATCAATTATTAATAGATGCCAGCTTATTATAATAGATTTCAACTAGTCACATCTATGTACATGTCCATTTGAAATTGTGCCTTGAGAACAGTCAAATGGAGCTGCACATTCATGTTGAAAGACGGTATGAGTGTCCTGTGCACATACTTAAAAAACCATAGGTTTAGGACAGAAAGATTGCAGTAGGGATTAAAACACTACAATTTTCTTCAAGAACAGAAATTACTGCAGCATATAAAAAGCTCTCTAACACAGTAGTAATGTTTACAATAATTATTAGTACCTAGAATAATTATTCCGATATGATATTCATTTAACTAGGGGATAATGCCTCGATTCATAGTTTCCTCGATAGTCCTGGAGAATGAGAGGAATTGCACACACAGAGTTGTTATCGACTGAAGATACAATAATACACATACAAACTATTCCGACTGACCATTTTTAGTGACTATGAAACTATGATTGGATGTACGTGAGTACAAAGATCCAACATAATCCCTGGATGTACCAACTGAAAAACGGTGCTGTGGCTTGAAGTATTACATAAGAGAAGACACATAT
This sequence comes from Chondrilla cf. caribensis, assembly GCA_964020155.1. Classification (NCBI taxonomy): domain Eukaryota; kingdom Metazoa; phylum Porifera; class Demospongiae; order Chondrillida; family Chondrillidae; genus Chondrilla; species Chondrilla cf. caribensis. The sequence goes on from OZ026559.1 coordinate 3,513,935, forward strand.
TACCTTCTATTATTCTTCAATATTGCAAAGATAAGCAGGGAATATGACAAATATGGCCAGTCGTTGTTTACAAAATATTTCATACCCAGAATCATAATTTCAAATGTGGCAACTTACAATAATTCAACCATGGTTTAATTCCTCAGTGGCTTCTTGGAAAGGATGTTTATAGTCATCGTACCTTCATCGCTGTCCAACAACACGTGTTCCAGCCCATTGTTGAACTCCACGTGATCACCAGATGGTCCAATCAAAAATGGCCAGCAGATCAATGGCCTGGTTACACTATAACAAATCACTCGACTTCAATGGACCAAGTACAAATGTCAGGGAGAAATCATGAAGTAATATATAATATTCACAGCTAGTATCACCCTGCTAAAGTACGTTGATTTCTAGGTTTAGAACAATTCCCTTGCCTCCTCTAAAGAGTCATGTTCAACCTATTCCAAAACCAATATTAATCCCCAAATTATGCTTCATTCCTGGGTACATTGAAAATGGCTTTCTACATGTATATTCTATAATATAAAAGGCATGACATTGCAGGTGATGAAAGTGCCCACACTCGGGATTATTTTACAGTGAGATGTCAAATGATAAAAGATAACTACTATACACATACTAATAATACTTTCATATTCTATTTCACTGTATCAATTCCTGACATACGGTAATTTCAGTGAAAAACCTTAATGTTCTACGTGCATACCCGTACTCATTTTTCAACTGTACGTAGTCGACAGGTCTCTGACCTGTAAATGAGTGACCTGTACTTTAGCAGCATTCTTCAGAAAGGGATGATTACTTGAGGCACATGTGACAATGAGTATGTCATAATTCTTGCACAATGATGGTGTGACTTCAGTTGGAAGGATGAAGAAAAATTTGCCTGATGTGAACAAGCGAATTCGAGTGCTAAGCTTTCAAAAACAAAAGATTAGCACAGAATGTTTGAAAGTGCATTGTTTTCTAATCTATTAGACTCACCGCTGTTGCTCTTGAATAGTTCATTGCCAGGCGAAGGCTCGTCTCTGCATTAAACAAATTCAAATTAACCGAGCGAATTTTTGCAGGGTGGATCTTTCACACAGACATTGCTCTTCTTACAAAGGAAGGTATCTGCATTTCTTTTACACTTGAAAGGGCAGGTGGAGTCTGTATTCCTTTTCATTATCACCCTTTCTAGAAGTACTATATACGTAGCATGTAGGTATCAACCCGTTGGTAAGCCCACTTAACACGTCAGTACATCCGTAGAACACCCGTAGTATGTCAGTTATTATGGAACATACTGTACACGTTGACCACATTGATTGGGTAACTACATGGGGTCAGCACACCTAGGAAATTGCCAATAGAAAACAGTCACTACTGTTTATTATTCAGCAGTGAAAATGAATAGTCCATCGAAAAATTACAGGTAGAATTGAAAGGACTAATGCAAACAATTCATGTTGTGGAATCTCTAGAGAATACAAGTTTGAATATGGATGCTGACTGTATATATATTGACATTCTGACCATGGGAAACTAGTTTGTAGTGGTGGGGAGAATGGACGTATTAATTAGAATTACTGTTTTGCTTACACTCTTTACTAGTATAAGAGTGGTTTGTACTCAGTGTGTTGATAAGGAAGTGTGCAATGTTCCCTTGGAAATACAAAAATCTGTCAAAGATGACCCTGACAACTATCAATAACAACTCCACAATGCCATCTACCGCTTCAATCGGGCTAAACCATCTAGTGTCATCATAGCCTACTTCATCAACTACAGGGACCCACTTCCTGAAGAGTGCTCACTTGGGACCTATCCATGGAGGACATACCTGGGAATAATAATAATATTTATTGGTACATGTGGACCACTACTCCTATTCAATGTGTGGGGACAGATTTCAAATTCTTGGAGTTTGGTGAATATCTACCAATGATGAGTTTATACCTTCTATTTAACAAACCTTCGCCATCCCAGTTCGCTTGTATCAAAACTCCATTTACTCCTGACGGCAAGCCGTTAAGATATGTCACTATACAGGTATTATCTTGTATACAATATTATTGTACATTATACATACGTACGTACATGCATAATCTTTGTCATTCATGCTATCCCGTCCTTGTTTGCTATAATTGTGTATTTATCTGAACTATGTACTGGGTGTGTTGATGTGAATAACAGTACTATGTTAATAATAACTAAATCAATAAGAATAATGTACATTACATCGTAATTTCTGTGAAGCTTCAAAGACAACATGGAGAGAAATCATCAGGAGTGTTATACATGGATTTGATGACTATAAAACAAACCTTAGATATGACGTAAACGTCTCAAAATACATTTTTAGTTCGTCATTTGAGTGCTATAACGGATGTAATGTGGGATGCCATAACCCCAAGGTGCATGGCATACACTATATAAATTGAATTATATTATTTTAATTGCCGTGTTAATATATTTATACTGTACATAAGAAGACATAATCATTTGAAAAAAGTGTTAAAATGGAATTCAATTATTTAAGGTCTCAATTAATGAATTCAGTGGGAAGTATTGCTTATCATATTTCAAAACCAATAATATTAATCCCCCAATTAATGACTTATTCCTGGGTACATTGCTTTTTATATGGAATACTTCTATAACAGACAAGAAGAACTTTGAATGTGATAGCTTTAAAGGTGATGAAAAGTTCCCACCACTCAGGATTATTTTGCAGTGAGACTTCAAATGATAAAATAACTATAATTATATATATTATATTATATTTAATGATGCTTTCATATTCTATTTCACTGTATGATGTCCTGACATACACATTGACCACACTGATTTGTTAACTACGTGGGGTCAGCACTCATAGGAAATTGACAGTGAAAAGATAGTCACTGTTTACCGTATAACCAGAAATATTGGCGGAAAGAATATTTGGTGGTTTGTCGAATTTTAGGGTATTGGTGGTATTTATTTTGGTGGATGGCAAGCCCAGGTTATAATTATATTCATAGCCACAGTTACTGTGTTACCCAATATAAAAACTTTAACGCTTGAAATGACTTTCAAAAATGGAGTTTTCGATCGACAGCTGTATTCTGTTCCTTTCTCTTGAAGTACCGATACATCGCCATGATTATTCGAGCCACACGGATGCACAACGTAGGGCTTACGTCACTTTATTGTGACGTAATCCTGATGTTTGGCACGGGGGCTATTATTGTGGCAAATATTATGTTGGCGGTAGTTGGTTAAACCGCCAAACCGCCAAAATAAAATGACCACCAATATTTCCGGTTATAAGGTATTACTCAACAGTGAAAATGAATAGTACATTAATTTATATAATCAAAACATTACAGGTAGAATTGAATGGACTATAATGCAAACAATTTGTGTTGTAAACTCTATAGAGAATTAGAAGTTATTATATGGATGCAGACCATATAATATTATACAACATTACAGACAATAAAGCTCATTTGTAGTCGAGTTGGGAGAATGGATGTACTAACTGGATTTACTGTATTGCTTACACTCTTCACTAGTTTGAGAGTGGTTTGTACTCAATGTGTTGTCAATGAAGTGTGCGATGATCCCTTGGAAATACTAAAATCTATCAAAGCTTATCCTGACAACTATCAACAACTCCTCAATGCCTTCTACCCCATCAATCGGGCTAAACCATCTGATGTCATCATAACCTACTTCACCAACTACACAGACCCACTTCCTGAAGAGTGCTCACTTGGGACCTATCCATGGAGGACATACCCGGGAATAAACTACAGATATTACAACATATATTGGGACATGTGGACCACTACTCCTATTTGGTGTGTGGGAACAAATATCGTATTTTTGGAGTATGGTGAATATCTACCAACAATGAGTTACTACCTTCTATTCAACAAATCTTCGCCTCTTTACTCGTCATCCCAGATTGCTTGTATTAAAACTCCTCTTACACCTGATGGCAAGCCAACGTTAGGAGATGTCACAGTACAGGTATTATCTTGCATATATTGTACATTATTTTGTACATACATGAATAATCATTGTGGTGCAGGCTATATTAAGCAAGGTAAGGCATGTGAACATAAAAGTACTTTCTTGTGTCTGTTCATCCATCCTTGTTCACTATAATTGTGTTTTTAACAGAACTGTGTACTGGGTCTGTTGATGTGAATCTCAGTACTTTCATATCATTATAATGTAGATTTTGTCAGTAATTTCTGTGAAGCTTCAAAGACAATATGAAGAGAAATCGTCAGGAGTGTTATATATGAATTTGGAGACAAAGTTTGGATATGATGTTCGCAGTGAAAACTACATGCCTCAGGGAACACAATATGCAGGCATGCCATATCGTGGATTCTATTCCTTGATCTCCACTATTGGTCTACTGGTTTCCTTCCTACTCTACACCAAGGGAGGACAACTGATCAAGAGTCTACAACAAAGTAGGAGCAAAGCTAAAGTACCATTCTTCTGGGCTGTAGCAAGTCTTTCTCATGTCTTCAATATTTACATGTTAACTAAAATACTCATAACACTATGTCATCCATATCGACAAATACATAGTGATGTAATTCGAGATTGTACCGTAGCACACTTTCTTTTGGGTTTTGTGCTAATCAGCTCACTTATGATAGCCTACATTCACAGCAAATACATCACATTCCCCATTCCCATAACGTGGAGCATATTCACAAAATGTTGTGGAAGAAATCAACACAGAATCATTACAACAGTATCTCTTTTGGGGATTTACTTGAGTGTGATGGGTCTATCAGGATGTCTTCCATTTCAACTCTTGTTAGTGAGTGCTAATCCTCACATGTATGGATTTGAAATTCTCACAGTGTGGTGTGCAATGGTTGTATGCATCATCGTAACATCCATTCCCTTCACAATTGATCAAATCTTCATCAAAGAAGAGGAATACAAAATCACACCAAAACAAGCATTTCGTCAAATTCTGTTACTGATGTATTTAGCAGTACTTGTCTTTGGATTTGGATCACTAACATTCAGTATTACACTTGTACTACATTTGAGTAAATATGGAGAAGAGACTCAGCGCTTCACAAAGTCAGTCTACTTTGTACTACGCTACACTGCCCTACCAATAGCATGGTGGATGATACAGGTGTTGTATCATAAAGTGAAGTTGAAGATAAGACTTATCTTTCAACGACAAAACTTGTAGTAGAACAACACATTAGATATCAAAATGTTCATCCGTACTAGCATGCTGGGTCAATGCCATTCATTTTAGTTATCATTTCAACAATATTACAATGCAACACTAGGTATGTGTAATCACATTTCAATTGGTTGATACGTGCTTTATTTCATTGTAAAAATGCTTGATAATACAAGTAATTTATGGGATGGTGCTCTACGTTTATGTGTAACAATTATAGCATTCGGATCAAAATAGTTATAGTAATTATAAAAGTGGAATTTGTAGTATAATAGTATGATCATATCAAAACATACCAATGTTAATATATCATAACCAGGACATGTTGATGTGAGAGAAAATGACTCAGTTTGGAAATTATTTTTCTCATAGATCATACGCCATATCACTGCACTGCAGGGCTATATAGAAATGCAAACCTCTCAGCAGACTAGGGCAGTGTATGGACATGATTACTGCACATGCATGAAATTCTTTGATGCAATAGGATGGAAGGGAGAAAGTTGAACACAAGATTTAATGGACCAGGTTGTCTTTGTGACAAATTCCCACCCAGGCCTATTATTGGCATGGAATTATCCATAATGGTCAACAATTTCTAAGACATGTCTTAAGCATGGCATTCCCTTCCAGCTAATATAATAATTTTGGTAAGTTGTCTTTGGTAAAGTTTCCCCATGTTCGGAGGACATTCCTGGGCAACTAGAGTTTGGGAAGCTGCAACTCCATGAGTGTTGGAAGTCAAAAACATGTTTCAATTCCCACACTGGTTTCTGGTGTAAACTGGACCAATTAGATTGACATGCTGGTGCTGCCCCCAATTACTCAACACACAACTTTGTCATCACTCCCCCCCCCCCCCCCCCCATTACTTTTAAATCATGTTTGGAAGGAGAACTGGAAACTGAAGGAGTATTATGAAACATTTCGATATGGCCTAGACATGCACTTTCACCACATTTGTTTCAAGGTCATCATAATAAAGACTACACAAACAAAACAATGGATAATAGTGTTTTGTTCAGCCAAAACAGTGAAAATGAATACAATATTATAATGCATCAAGTGAAAATAACAGGTGGAATAGAAAAGATTAATGGTACTACTCAAAATACTAGGCATAATAATAAGATCAGCCAGTGAAATAATTGAGAGAATGGAGATATCAATCACAGTAACTGTTTTGCTTACACTATTAACTAGTGTAAGAGTTTTCTGTGGGTAATGTGCCTATGAAGATTGCTACGATGATCCCTTCGAATTGCTGAACATGCATTCACAGCAAGTACATTTCATTTCCAATTTCAAAAACATGGAATTTTGTTACGAACTGTTGTAAAAAGAGAAAATACGACAACGATATTACTTTGGAGAATGTATTGTAGTGCAACATGGATTGTAGGGTGCATGTCGTCCATTTCAAGTTTTGCTAGTTAGCACTAATCCACACTTGCATGCATTCTCATAGTGAGGTGTGCAATGTTTGTATGCATTATATGGTATCATACAGGTGTTGTACATCAGAATAAAGCGTGCAATAGAGGAAACTTTCCAAAAGATTGGGATCCAAAATGAAATAATGAAATCATCAATAATTGTGCATTATTGCAAAGTGATTTGTTTATTTTTTCACTGTACAAGATTGTGCAATTTGTTACACTAATATCTATGCAATATACAGTAGGTATACTTTTACAAACACTATTACTTTGCAGATTACGCATTTAATTCTAGCAGCTTTCAAAAATATTATTGCATGCACAATTCTCATCTTTAATCTCACACTTGAGATGAATTTCAATTAAGTGTTGAAGTTCAATATTACTTCTTATTGTATATGTCATAATAACAGGTACGATAATAATAATAAGTCGTCAGAAATTAAGATTTCCTATTTATTGTTAAAACTTGAGAATATGGTCCTGTGATGTACAATAAAACACGAAAAGGCACATAGTTTTTTTCCATATGCCAGATCCAGTTTGATAACCAGAGGTTTTTTCTAGATCCTTATTTTCGTGTGATTGATATATTTAAACACACACAGACATACACACATGTAGATTTACTATTAAAATAGATATTTCAAATGGGACATATAGCACAATGCATCTATCCTTTAGAGTAGATAGATGTAAGATTACCATAACATTTTTAAATGACTACACTTTTAAGTACTGCAACTGATAAACCATTTTCATAACATTATGTTTGATGTGGTACACTGCAGCGGTGTATATATATTATATAGTATTACACATTTGAAATGTATATTATAATTTTATATACAAACTATGCGGACCAAAAAGCTCATTGTACAATATACCCCTGTAAGAATACATACTGAGTGTGGTATGGGTAACAATGTGTATATAATAAAATATTTGCAAAATGTAGGTACTACAACTGACACTGTAGCACCATTGCCGCATACTAATCAAAATTACATTAGGTGAATACAACCTTGGGCAATCAATATTATAGGTACAGTGATATATGATAGTCAAGATATTCAGTTGGTTGTTATATAATGTGTTGTTTCTCGGTACAAATTCTGGTGGCAATTCTATCTCTCCAAGTCATCTCTGGAAAATGCATCAGAGACAGAGATTGCAACTACCCTACAGAAAATATTATAATAATATACTAATAACTCCATCAAACCCGATCCTGACAACTATCAACAACTCCTCAATGTCTTCTACCCAATCAATCGGGCTAAACCATTCAGTATCATCATAGCCTACTTCACCAACTACGCAGACCCACTTCCTGAAGACTGCTCACTTGGGACCTATCCATGGAAGACATACCTGCAAATAAACTACACCTCTCACCACATAAATTGGTACATGTGGACCACTTTTCCTATATGGTGAGTGGGGACAGAATTCAAATTCTTGGAGTGGCGTGAATATCTACCGATAGTGAGTTCCTACCTTCTACTCAACAATTCGTCTCGGATCGCTTGTATCAAAACTACACTTATTCCTGATGACAAGCCAATATTAGGAGCCGTCACTACACAGGTATGGGTTTATTATCTTTTAGACAATATTGTATGAGCCGCATTATTACTTACTTTAATCAAACACTTGAGATCAGCTATTTTTATAGTGTTGAAGTTCAAAATCATTTCTTATTGTATATGTCATAATAAATAGTACAATAACAGGTATGATAATTACAATAATTCTTCAGAAATTAAATTCTCACATTTATTGTTAAAATTTCAGAATACAGTTTTGTGATAAAACAAAAAAAACATGAAAGTCACACATGATTTATTTCCAGTTTCGGCTTAGCATAGGTGAATTTGAAATGGGACCAAGGGATATTGTATATCAAGATATACAAAAGGCTTACATGATTTTGAAATAGGTTCGACATATGTTGTTGTATGTCCTACGCTCACACACACAGACACACACACACTCACTCACACATGCAAACACACACACACACGCACACGCACACACACACACACACACACACACACACACACACACACACACACAGTAGTGTAAGTACAGTGGTATCGTCCAGATATTCAGTTGGGTGTCATAGAATGGGTTGCCTCCCAATACAGATTATGATGGCAAAAAAAATTCTATGTCTTCAAGTCCTTTTTGGACAGGACAGTGTGAACGAAACAGAGTTTGTAACTGTCCTACAGAAATACTCAATTCCATCAAAGCTTATCCTGACAACTATCAACAACTCCTCAATGACTTCTACCCCATCAATCGGGCTAGACCGTATAGTGTAATCATAGTCTACTTCACCAACTACACAGACCCACTTCCTGAAGAGGGCTCACTTGGCACCTATCCATGGAGGACATACCTGGGAGTAAATATTTCTCACCACAACATAGTTTGGTACATGTGGACCACTTCTCCCATATAGTGTGTAAAATATAAATTCTTGGAGTTTGGTGAATATCTACCAACAGTGAGTTCCTACCTTCTACTCCACACATCTTCGCCTTTTTACTTGCCATGCATCCCCGATTGCTTGTATCAAAACTCCCCTTACTCCTGACGGCAAGCCAACGTTAGGAGATGTCAATATGCAGGTATTATGTTGCATAAAGTATATTGTATATATTCTGTACATATGTACATGTATAATCATTGTCATGCAGGCTTTATTAAGCAAGGTAAGGCATGTGAACATAAAAGTACTTTCTTGTGTCTAGCTGTACATCCATGCTTGTTCACTATAATTGTGTTTTGAACAGAACTGTGTACTGGGTCTGCTGAGGTGAATCTCAGTCCTTTTTTACAATAAAAATGTAGATTTTGTCAATAATTTCTGTGAAGCTTCAAAGACAATATGAAGAGAAATCATCAGGAGTGTTATACATGAATTTGATGTCTGGGTCAAAACTTAGATATGATGTTAGGGTTCGCAACTTCATGCCTCACAGAAATTAACATGTAACAACTCCAAATGATGGATTCCATGCACTGATCACGACTATTGATCAAAGCTGATCCTGACCAACAACTCCGCAATGCCTTCTACCCAATCAATTGAGCTAGACCATCTAGTGTCATCATAGCCTACTTCACCAACTACACAGACCCACTTCCTGAAGAGTGCTCACTTGGGACCTATCCTTGGAGGACATACCCACGAATAAACTACACTTATCACAACACTTATTGGTACATGTGGACCACTTCTCCTATATGGTGTGTGGGTGCAGAATTTGATTTCTTGGAGCAGGGTGAATATCTACCAGCAACGAGTTCCCACCTTCTACCCAACAAATCTTCCTCACTTTACCCACCATCACAGATCGCTTGCATCAAAACCACACTGTTCCCTGATGACAAGCCAACATAGGAGACGTCATTACACAGGTATGGGTTGCATAATCTTTCTAGACAATGTTGTATGAAACACAGTATCTAGTATCAAAACCCAGATCCCTTGGGGGTTGCCCATATTGAGACCTGTCGTCAAGGGCCGAGTATGTATAGGCATTTTGTCTACTTTGGAGGGGTGAAAATACATTAACACTATTCTTTGAAGGTCTGTTTCATTGTAGTGAATTTGTAGATCGTGTTGACACCTCTCTCCTCATTACCCCATCAACCCACACTACAAAGGTGGGAAAGATGCATGACGACTCTGCTTCATGGTGCTTCTTCTCCTTCTCTGTTGATTCAAGTACTGATTTAACTCTTCTTGTGAAATATGATCTAGCGTCATCCCCGAATCTGCTCTTAGTTGAGTTGCTGAACACAATATTGGCTTGAAAAGAGGATTTTGACCCTAATTAGTACTATTCACTTCTTTGACAATGTGCTATAAGGCCTATTCGAAGAATATAATATACCACTCCTCATCATTAGAGTTGTCTATCTCAATTTGGTAGATAATAATCCACTACTCGTACCATGTCGGCTTCTTAGAAAATCGGTTCTACTACCACTTCCTTGAATGACATTGTTGCCCAGTGACTATGTTGCCCACTGCACTTCCAATATTGTGCGGTTGAGTATTGAATAGTAATTATTATCCATTAATTGTTTATGCCTTGCTTTGGCATGCTTTAGCATTGATCTCTTCTTAACAATACAGATATTGTCAGTAATTTCACAACAACTCCAAAGAAAAATATGAGGAGAAATCTTCGGGAGTTTTGTATATGTTAATTCTTGGATGTTAATAAACATACACAATATGACATCAGGCCTTACATCATTATGCCTCAGCGAGGGCCCTATGACAGAACTCCTAAAGAATTCCATCTTCTACTCGCGACTATTAGTGGACTTGTTCCCTTCCTACTCTACACCAAGGGGGGACAACTGATCAAGAGTCTACAACAAAGTAGGAGCAAAGCTAAAGTATCATTCTTCTGGGCTGTAGCAAGTTTGCTCATGTCTTCAATATTTACTTTAGCACCAAATTACTCTCCACGACATGCCATCTGTATAGAACAGGTAACATCGGCACAAACAACTGCAAATTATCGACACTCGGGATTATTTTGCAGTGAGGCATCAGATGATAAAAAATAGCTATAATTATACATATTATGTGTATTTAATAATGTTTTCATATTCTATTTCACTGTACCATGTCCTGACATACACATTGACCACATTGATTTGTTGACTATGTAGGGTCAGCACTCATAGGAAATTGACAGTGAAAAATATTCACTGTTTATTACTCAACAGTGAAAATGAATAATACATTAAATTTTGTTCCATCGAAACATTACAGGTAGAATTGAAAGGACTATAATGCAAACAATTTGTGACCCTGCTGACCCTATAATATTTTATCAACATTACAGACCATAAAAGCTCATTTGTAGTCGAGTTGGGAGAATGGATGTACTAACTGGATTTACTGTATTGCTTACACTCTTCACTAGTTTGAGAGTGGTTTGTACTCAATGTGTTGTCAATGAAGTGTGCGATGATCCCTTGGAAATACTAAAATCTATCAAAGCTTATCCTGACAACTATCAACAACTCCTCAATGCCTTCTACCCCATCAATCGGGCTAAACCATCTGATGTCATCATAACCTACTTCACCAACTACACAGACCCACTTCCTGAAGAATGCTCACTTGGGACCTATCCATGGAGGACATACCCAAGAATAAATTACACTTATCACAAAATATATTGGTACATGTGGACTACTTCCCCTATATGGTGTGTGGGGACAGATTTCAAATACTTAGAGTTTGGTGAATATCTACCAACAATCAGTTACTACCTTCTATTCAACAAATCTTCGCCTTTTTACCCGCCATCCCAGATCGCTTGTATCAAAACTCCACTTACACCTGACGGCAGGCCAACGTTAGGAGATGTCACTATACAGGTATTATCTTGCATATATATTGTTCATTTTACATGTGTACATAAATAATCACTGTCGTGCAAACTATATTAAGCAAGGCAAGGCATGTGAACATAAAATTCTATCTTGTGTCTGTACATCCATCCTTGTTCACTATAATTGTGTTTTGAACAGAACTGTGTACTGGGTCTGTTGATGTGAATCTCAGTCCTTTTGTATCATTATAATGTAGATGTTGTCAGTAATTTCTGTGAAGCTTCAAAGACAATATGAAGAGAAATCATCAGGAGTGTTATACATGGATTTGGAGAGAAAGTTTGGATATGATGTTCGCAGTAAAAGCTTCATGCCTCAGGGAAAACAATATGCAAGCATGCCATATCATGGATTCTATGCCTTGATCTCCACTATGGGTCTACTGGTTCCCTTCCTACTCTACACCAAGGGAGGACAACTGATCAAGTGTCTACAACAAAGTAGGAGCAAAGCTAAAGTACCATTCGTTTGGGCTGTAGCAAGTCTTGCTCATGTCTTCAACGTTTACATGTTAACTAAAATACCCATAACACTATGTCATCCATATCGACAAATACATAGTAATTTAATTCGAGATTGTACCGTAGCACACTTTCTTTTGGGGTTTGTGCTAATCAGCTCACTTATGATAGCCTACATTCACAGCAAGTACATCACATTCCCCATTCCCATAACATGGAGCATATTAACAAAATGTTGTGGGAGAAATCAACACAGAATCATTACAACAATATCTCTTTGGTGCATCTACATAAGTGTGATGGGTCTATTAGGATGTCTTCAATTTCAACTCTTGCTAGTGAGTGCTAATCCACTCCTGTATGGATTTGGAATTCTCACAGTGTGGTGTGTAATGTTTGTATGCATCATCGTAACATCCATTCCCTTCACAATTGATCAAATCTTCATCAAAGAAGAGGAATACAGAATCACACCAAAACAAGCATTTCGACAGATACTGCTACTCATGTTTATAGCAGTACTTGTCTTTGGATTTGGATCACTAACATTCAGTATTACACTTGTACTACATTTGAGTAAATATGGAGAAGAGACTCAGAGCTTCACAAAATCTCTCTACTTTGTACTACGCTACACTGCCCTACCGATAGCATGGTGGATGATACAGCTGTTGTACCACAAAGTGAAGTTGGAAATAAGACAAATCTTTCAACGACAAAACTTGCAGTAGAACAACACATTAGATATCAAGATGTTCCTCAGTACTATAGCATGCTGGGTTAATGCCATTCATTTTAGTTATCATTTCAACAATATTACTATACAACACTAGGTATGTGTATTCACATTTCAATTGGTTGATACGTGCTATATTTCATATGTTGGATTAACACTTGCAATTTAATCTGTTATGATTCATACGGTATAGAAAATGTAAAAATGCTTAATCATACAGGTAATTTAAGGGATGGTGCTCTATGGTTATAATGATTATAGCATTGGGATTAAAATAAATATAGTAATTATAATTTAATTATATTAGTGGAATTTGTAGGATAATATTATGAACATATCGAAACATACCAGCTATAATGTGTATATCATAACCAGGACATGTTGATGTGAGAGAAAATAACTCAGTTTGGGAATTATTTTTCTCATAGATCATACGCCATATCACATACAGGGTTAGAAATGCAAACCTCTCAGTGGACTAGGGCAGTGTATGGACATGATTACTGCACATGGAAATCTCTGATGCAATAGGATGAAAGGGAGAAATTTGAAAAAAAGATTTAATGGTTGTCTTTGTAACAAATCAGGCCACTCAGGCCTATTATTGACATGGAATAATCCATAATGGCTAACAATAATATTTCTAAGACGTGTCTTAAGCATAGCATTCCCTTCCAGCTAATATAATATATTCCATAAGTTATCTTTAGTAAAGGTTCCTTGTGTTTGTAGGACATTCCTGGGAAACTAAATTTTGGGAGGCTGCAACCCCATGAGTGTTTGAAGTCAAAAAATGTTTCAATTCCCACACTGGTTTTCTGGTGGAAACTGGACCAATCAGATTGACATGTTGGTGCTGTCCCCAATTGCTCAACCCACACCTTTGTCAGCACTCCCCCATTACATTGTAAACCATGTTTGGAAGGAGAACTGGAAACTGAAGGAGTATTATGAAAAATTTTGATATTCCCTAGACAGGCACTTTCACCACATTTGTTTCAAGGTCATCATAATAAAGATTATACAAACAAAACAATGGACAATAGTGTTTTGTTCAGGCAAAACAGTGAAAATGAATACAATATTATATATAAAGGGAAGGATAAAGGGTGGAATTCAAAAGATTAATGGTACTGCTCAAAATAGGCATAATAATAGGATCAGCCAGTGAACTAATTGAGAGAATGGAGATATCAATCACAGTAACTGTTTTGCTTACACTCTTAACTAGTGTAAGAGTTGTCTACGGGCAATGTGCCTATGAAGATTGCTACGATGACCCCTTGGAAGTGCTGAACTCCATCAAAGCTTATCCTGACAACTATCAACAACTCCTCAATGCCTTCTACCCCATCAATCGGGCTAGACCATCTAGTATCATCATAGCCTACTTCACCAACTACACAGACCCACTTCCTGAAGAGTGCTCACTTGGGACCTATCCATGGAGGACATACCCGGGCGTAAACATCTCTTACCACCACATAGATTGGTACATGTGGACCACTTCTCCTATATGGTGTGCGGGGACAGAATTTAGTTTCTTGGAGTGGGGTGAATATCTACCAACAACCACTTTCTACCTTCTCTTCAACAAATCTTCACCTTTTTACCCGCCATCCCAGATTGCTTGCATCAAAACCCCAGCTATCCCTCGTCACTATCAAACTTTGGGTGATGTCACTACACAGGTATGCATTTCATATTTTATTCATAGGCAATGTAGAATACAACAACTGTTATTTTTCAGTTTATCAAATTCTATTTTGGAATAATAATATTATTATTGAGCAAAATAGCGATTATATCAGAACATGAAATTAGCTGAAAAACAACAAACTAATTTTATCCATTAAAATGTCAAATATATATGTAGTTGACATATATGTATATTCACCTGTATTTTTCTTGGAAACCAAATTTTCTTGGGCACAAAAAATTCTCTGGGAGAGATATAATATGTTTTTCTTTCCTTGTTATAATGCAATAGATATTATCAGTAATTTCAGAAAAACTGCAAAGACAGTATGAGGAGAAATCGTCAGGAGTGTTGTACATGGATTTGGAGCATGAGAAGAGACTTCAGTATGACACTAGGCTGTATGACGTTATGCCTCAAGGAGGTGTACATGACACCATTGCAGGGAGAGGGTACTATGGACTAGTCAGTGCCCTTGGTCTACTAGCTCCCTTCCTACTCTACACCAAGGGAGGATCAGTGCTCAAGAGTCTACAACAAAGTAGGAGCAAGGCTAAAGTACCATTCTTCTGGGGTGTAGCAACTCTTGCTCATGTCTTCAACATTTACATGATACTCAAATTACTGGTAGCTACATGTCATCCATATAGACCACCTGGCTCCAGAATTTCAAACTGCACATTAGCAAGTGCAATTTGTGGGTATGTTCTAGTCACTGTGTGCATACCAGCATGCGTTCACAGCAAGTACATTTCATTTCCAATTCCAAAAACATGGAATTTTGTTACAAACTGTTGTAAAAAGGGAAAATACCGGGTATTTGCAACAGTATCACTTTGGGGTATATATTGTAGCACAACATGGATTGTAGGGTGTTTTCCATTTCAAGTTTTGTTAGTTAGTGCTAACCCACACTTGTATGGATTTCAAATTCTCACAGTGTGGTGCGTAATGTTTGTATGCATCATCATAACATCCATTCCCTTCACAATTGATCAAATCTTCATCAAAGAAGAGGAATACAGAATCACACCAAAACAAGCACTTCGACAGATATTGGTACTCATGTTTATAGCAGTACTTGTCTTTGGATTTGGATCACTAACATTCAGTATAACACTTGTACTCCGTTTGAGTAAATATGGAGAAAAAACTCAAAGTGTCTCAAAATCTCTCTACTTTGTACTACGCTACACTGCCCTACCAATAGCATCATGGATGATACAGGTGCTGTACCACAGAATAAAGCTTGTGATAGAGGGAACTTTCGAAAGGCAAGATTTGGGTCCATAATGAAATAATGAAATCATCATTAATCGTGCATTTCATTGCAAATTGATTCATTTATTTACGCTATGCAGTAATAATCATTTTTTTTACAAACTAATACTGTGCAGATTATGCATATATTTTTAGAAGAGCTGTCATGAATGTAATTGCATGCACATGTCTTATTTTTATTCTCACACTTGTAATCAGCTATTATTTTGGAAAGTGATGACGTTTTAAATTATTCTTATACACAACACTATGCATAATCACATTTAATTTAAAATTTGAAGTGTTTATTTTATTATGTATTGCAAATTAATACCGTATAGCAGGAAAGTTTCGCAGGACAAAACCTTCGTGAATCGCTCAATTTCGCGGATTTCGCGAAAAAAAGTCTCGCGTTTTTCCCGCCCATCGTTGATTGTCAGGCGATTATGTCATTGAGTGTTCACGAATAAAACTTTTGCGAATGCCAGTTTCTTCGCGAAATTCGCGAAGTTGTAGTCCACGAAACTTTCCCGCTATACAGTAATATTATAGTACAATTCAAATGGTTTCACACAAATGTTTACTATAATACAGATAATTAAGGGAAGGATGCTGTCTCCAAATAGTCAACACAGACCTTTGCCACCACTACTCACCCTTACATTAATCACCAAATTAGTTTGCATTGTATATGTCGTAATAACAAGCATAATAATAACAATAAACCTTTAGAAATAAAAATTCTCAGTCCAGTATACATTTCCAGTTTCTACCTTACATATGTAAATTGGGACAAAGGGACATCATATACTGTATCAAGTTACAAAGAGCACAGTATTATAATTACATAAATTTGAAATAGATGCAATGTATGGCTGTTCTATATTAATGTACACAGTTTCACACACACACACACACACACACACACACACACACACACACACACACACACACACACACACACACACACACACAACTATGCACAGACATATACATCTTTACTTTCGTGTGAAATATTGAAACATAACACATGCAGACATACACACATTTAGATCTACTATTAAAATGGATACTTCAAATGGGACATAATATAGCACAATGCATCTAACCTGTAGAGTAGATAGATATACAGTGCCACCCACTTAATTGGCCGCATTTGGTTTTAGAAAATTTTGGCCTATTATCCATTTTGGCCTAATATCCAATTCCTCCTTATTACACAGTACCATGTTAATTTCACATAGACTACATGTTATATAATTATTAGATATAGCAGAAGAAATAAACTTCAGTAAAAAGACTTCCAAAACATGCATGTAAACACAGTGTCATCATAAAAGTGCAGTACTAGAAACTTAAAACAGTTCAACCATCCGCCTGATGGCAAAGAATCCTCGCAGTTGAGTCCCTCTGAAAGCTACTTCGCCTTCTTGATAAGTATCGCGTCAGTAATGGACGTTGGAAACCGCATCGCAGGTTCTTCTATAAATATCGACTTCCTTGTTCATTTGGCCTTCACCTGGTAACATTCCATAGAAGTCCGATTCAGATTTTCTCTCTAGAATGTTGCCGACTGTTCTTCCAGCGATCTTGAGCGCACACTCGCGTGAAAAATGCCCTGCGATCGCATCCTGGCTATACTTCTGATTGACTTCTTTAAGTGTACAAATTTCTTGCTTTCGGGCTACAAAGAATCTATTCTGCGCTCATTAGCCATCTTCCCTTGAAAACGAATATCGCTGGAAAGCTTTGGCCTAATAAATGTTACCTAACGCGTACTAAAAGTACTAATGGAACCAAAAAAACATGGCGGATGGCAGATTTGGCGGTTGGCACAATACGCGTATACTTTCCCCATACCGATGAATTCGTGCCAGAAAATTGTGGCACAATAAACGGTTTGGCCTATTAACCGGCGGTAAATTAAGCGGGTGACACTGTATAATTACAATAACATTTTCCAATAATCACACTTAGCAAATGTGGCTTGCTTTATAATGAATGAAATTACTGTGGAAAACATTGAGCTGGATTTGTTCACGTGTGTTTGTGCATGTGTTTTTGTATATTACGTATGTATGTATATATCTGTATCGTGAGTGTGTATACGTCTACATGTGCATGCATGTATATATACTTGTGAAGATATAATATATACTTCCTTGCAATCAGGCCCAAATTTGAAATGAATAAGAAACTATTAAAATCATGTAGTCATCATGTATGATATTTCAGCAATAGACATTGTGTTGTCAAAGTTTTATATACCATCATTATATAATATATACTGCATGGTTGACAGTGTCTACAAGAGGAACCATATAAGGATTAAACCTAGACTATGTATGATACCAACTCACCAAACCTGCTTTCTATATAGCATATTATCCTGGTGAGTGGGTAAACTACATAGACTATTAGTCTGCTTTTATCCTTATAAGCTTGCACTTGTAGAATGTGTCAATCATAAAGTTATTATACTGATGGTAATAGTAGTATAGTATATACTGATGATGATGTGTGCGTGTGTGTGGTGTGTGTGTGTGTGTGTGTGTGTGTGTGTGTGTGTGTGTGTGACCGAAAATTATGCTCTGTTATGGAGTGTTCCATGTTTGACAGATATGATACTACCATTACTATTATTACCATTATTATTATTATTACTCAATGTACTATAACTGCGTATGCAAAACATTGTAGGAAAACAAGTAATTCGAGTTCAAAACACGTGGGGCTGCTGCACTCAAACTACTCGGCATCTTTCTTAGGTGCAGAAGTACCTTCACTGAAGTTATGTTCAGCGGAGCTTCAGTGCACGAATTCTAGCCCAATTTGCAATTGTTGGCGTTCGAAATCGGCCATCTTTCCTTTGTGCAATATAAATTATTATATTATATATTCATTGTTATGGTTACACATAGGAATACGTATTATATATATATATATATATATATCATATATATCAGACGAGCATAACATATCCGAAGTCAAAATGAAAACAATATAGGGGCTACCTGCTGAAGCCCCTAAAAATTAATGTCTAAGTGCATACCTTAACCAGTGTATATGATATTGCAATAACCGTGACAATGAAGAAAAGGACTGAAAAGAGAGTTTTGGTAGAAAAGCACCTTTTGGATACGTTCAATGGAATTCTCTAGCCATATGATTCCTATGGTTAGAGAATAGTAGGATTGTTATGCAAAAATTAATTATGTTAAATCTTTTTTCAAATTGATGAAAGGATGTTTCCTGCTAAATAGGTCCAAACTTGTACGAAACACTACAAACATAATACTTACATAGCATGACTGCAATGTTAAGTTCCTATAGCCTAGGCACCTGTTGATCACATTGAACCCGACACATGACTAAAAGTGAAAACTTAGCAGAGAGGTATTTTCAATTCAATTTTTGGTGTGGATGGTTTTAGTTTGAGAGTTATATTTCCGAGTAATCAAGAAGTGAAAGTGTAAACTCAGTAGAAGGGAAATGTCGTTAGCCAAACATGTTTGAAAGTTATATTTCCGATTATTGTCAGTCTCACATGTATATAGGAATAGGTTTTGAATGAACAGAACTGCTTTTGGGATGGATACCGTACTGGTCAGAGTTACAGTGTTGCTCACAGTCTTTTCTACTTCAAGAGTGGTTTGTGGGGAATGTGTCATCAACAAGTTGTGCGATGATCCTACAGAAATACTCGAATCCATCAAAGCTTATCCTGACAACTATCAACAACTCCTCAATGCCTTCCACCCCATCAATCAGGCTGAACCATCTGATGTTATCATAGCCTACTTCATCAACTACACAGACACACTTCCTGAAGAGTGCTCACTTGGGACCTATCCATGGAGGACACATCCTGGAATAAACTCCAGCCATTTCAGAATGATGTGGTACATGTGGACCACTACTCCTATTCGCTGTGTGGGAACGGATTACACTTTCTTGGAATTTGGTGAATATCTACCAACAATGAGTTTTTATTTTCTATTCAACAAATCTTCACCTTTCTACCCACCATCACAAATCGCTTGCATCAAAACCCCACTCATTATCCCTGAAGATTATGGGATTTTAGGAGATGTTACTACTCAGGTATGTATAATTATTATATATTGTGGTACTCAAACTTGAACATTGTGAGAGAGTGCATATTGCCAATTTTGTTCTATAAATCCAGTTGTTACATGATTAGTTTAAAATCAAAGGACTGCATTTGCATGTTTTGGCTATTCCTCACTTTAAAGTGGATCATATTATACTGCAACAACGGGATCCCATTATCTGCTGGATTTATGTTCGTTGACAAGTATAAAATAATTACATCACTGACCCCTCATTGAAAAATGTTGAAAAATGGCAAATTTGTCCTTATATATGAATTGTTATAATTATATTCATGACCATGATGTCATCAACACTCATACAAATACAGTGGAACCTCTCTATAAAGGACACATTGGGACCATAATTTTAATCCTTATTACAGAGGTTTCCTCAATTCAGAGGTCATTTGATACACTACAGTACTACACTGGGACACAGAATGGTGTCCTTTTTATAGAGGTTTCCACATTTCAGAGGTTTGTAATAGAGAGGTTCCGGTGTATATGCATTGACCAAGAAGTTAACAGTGCCTTGTATTCAGTTTCTGTATAACCAGGGTTCCATATACAGTGAATTCACATTAATCCACCACCACAATATCCGCCAAAACTCTTAATCTGCCACAATTTCCCAATACCAATATAATGTACCAATACCAATGAATATCCAGTTAATCTGCCAAACTCTTCAAACCACCAGACTCTTTGCAGTGAGCAAATTGCAGGGAACAAATTGCGGTGGATTAATGAGTATTCACTGTATAAATTTGAAATAGTGAACAACCCTTACCGGTTAGAGCTCGAAGATGAAAAAAGGTGACCGACTTCCATACAGTTACAGATACAATTGTTGAACGAGTATGACTTGGCCTCATACTTTGGCAACTCAAGGTCAAAAGTGACCATTAAATTGTGAAATTGGTTCTAGTTAGGCATTTATCATGGTGTAAAATGTCGTTTTCTATTCTTTTAAAATGATTTCAAGATTTAACTACTTTCTCTTATGTGTTAAAATGACTATACACAACAATTCTGACGTCCTTAATGAGTTTAGTGCCATTATTCTTAATCATTATTATAATATACTCACATGTAACCAATATAATTAAGTGTATAACCCATCAATATTGTTATGAAATGTAACATTATTCCATTATTAAAAGTTAACCAATCTAGTATTATTTATTACAATTGTAATTGTAATTGTAATTACAATTGTAATTGTAATTGTAATTACAATTTGTTATCAATGCCTTCTCAAATGTATGTATATATATACACACATATATAATGCAGATATTGTCAACAATTTCAAGACAGCTACAAATAC
The DNA here is from genome assembly GCA_964020155.1 of Chondrilla cf. caribensis. Taxonomy (NCBI): domain Eukaryota; kingdom Metazoa; phylum Porifera; class Demospongiae; order Chondrillida; family Chondrillidae; genus Chondrilla; species Chondrilla cf. caribensis. The sequence goes on from OZ026559.1 coordinate 3,535,620, forward strand.
AATATGAAGAGAAATCATCAGGATTGCTGTACATGCACTTGAGCTATGAGAAGTGGCCTCAATATGATGTTCGGCTTTACAACTATATGCCTCAAGGAGGTAAACATGATGGTTTGACAGGTAGTGGATTCTATACCCTAATAGTTACTCTCATATTCTTAGCTCCCTTCCTACTCTACACCAAGGGAGGACAACTGATCAAGAGTCTACAAAGAAGTAGGAGCAAAGCTAAAGTACCATTCTTCTGGGCTGTAGCAAGTCTTTCTCATGTCTTCAACATTTACATGATACTCAAATTTCTCATAATTACATGTCATCCATATAGACCACCTGGTGTCAGGATACACAACTGTACTTATGCAAGCATCGCTTCAGGGTATCTTGTCACTTTGAGTATACTAGTTGCCTACATTCACAGTAAGTACATCACATTACCCATTCCCAAGACGTGGAGCATATTTAAAAGTTGTGGAAGAAAACAACACAGAATCATTACAACAATATCTCTTTGGGGGATCTACATGAGTGTAGTGGGTCTATTAGAATGTCTTCCATTTCAGCTCTTGTTAGTGAGTGCTAATCCACACTTGTACGGATTTGCTATTCTCACAGTGTGGTGTGCAATGTTTGTATGCATCATCATAACATCCATTCCCTTCACAATTGATCAAATCTTCATCAAAGAAGAGGAATACAGAATCACACCAAAACAAGCACTTCAACAGATACTAGTACTCATGTTTATAGCAGTACTAGTCTTTGGATTTGGATCACTAACATTCAGTATTACACTTGTACTCCATTTGAGTAAATATGGAGAAGAGACTCAAAGTTTCACAAAGTCGGTCTACTTTGTACTACGCTACACTGCCCCACCAATAACATCATGGATGGTACAGGTGTTGTATCACAAAGTGAAAGAGAAAATGCGACAAATTGTCTCATCCAACCAGTGAAGTATTGCTGTTACAGAGGTCTAGCAGTACATTATGTATCTTGGTTAGGCGGAAACAAGAACTAGTAAGAACTATAATATTACAAGGTCATGATAATATATAGCATGGCATGATCCGTATCATCTTATTTTGTTTTGATTTGACTTAGAATGTGAACAACAGGGATTACTATGTTTGCTTAGTTAAATTAATGGCCAGACAAGGCATAATAAGGTCTTAATCTCTTATGGTCTTAGATGCTATCTTATTGGTATTTGTGCTCATTCCTGAGTTAGTCTAATATATTATGTAATTAGTTTACTCATTATTATTTGCATTATTAGTTCAAGGTTGGATCTAGAATAATTGCTTGGAGAACGCCCTTGGTGGAGGTTAAAATTTCATTGTATCATGCATACGTCATACCTCATTTCTATAATATAGCATTTTGCTGTATGGCAATAATATTATTAGAATATTAATATTATATGTGTACTTAGATAATGTACACTCAAAGAGTATATGACATACACCACATGCATGTCTCACTGATCGAGTGTAACAACATGAACATTAAAATTTCGATGATCAGACTCTAATATTGTTGTCATTAAATGTGCAACTATAAATATCAATTAAGTAATGTACGGTAACACTTGACTTCTATCAAATAGGTCCATGTAAAACCTATCAAGTTCTCTCTCATACACTATACCTTATTATATTATAGCAATTTGCTGTATGACTAATAATATTATTAGAATATTTATATTATATGTGTACTTAGACAATGTACACTCAATGAGTATATTACGACATACATCACATGCATATCTCACTGATCGAGTGTAATAACATGCACATTAAAATTTCCATGATCAGACTCTAGTGTTGTTGTCATTAACCGTGCAACTATTACTAATATCAATTAAGTACTGTACGTACAGTAGCACTTGATTTCTATCAAATAGGTTCATGTAAAACCTATCAAGTTCTCTCAAAGTCTGCCATTCTGCCAAAAAAACATAAAACTAGGTGTGCAATTTGTGCAGAACCTTGCTAAGGAAGAAAAGTAGATCTAGTCTACATAGACGTATATATATTAACTTAAACAATTGTATTGCAATATTAGGTAACTTTTGAAAGAAAAAAAAAACAAAAAAACAGCACTTCCATGTCATGCGCATGCCCTCATGCCATGACGTCATATAACATGTGCAAATGGCTGACAAGATGGACGTCATCATGGCCAGCCAATTCTAGGTCCTGAACGACGTTACGGCATACCCTACTTAAGCCGAAAGGAAAGTGAACAATCGTTATGCAAAATTTTTAGATAACTTGCTTGTTCACGTTTTAAGAGTTCTGGTAATCGCATAGCAAGAAAAGTGCCACCGTGAAGGAAAGAAATGTGAGTTGCCTTTTCTTAAGCGTTGCGCAAACTCCAGGTTGTCTGTACGAACGTTCGTTACTTTATTCTGTAGCACGCCGATGCCCGCTCACACCAGTATCGACCAATATCGAATTTCGTTCACGAGCACTTTGAAACTCTCGGCGAAAGAAAGCACAAATGGGACAAAATCTAGAATTTTTAACCCGGAAAAATGCTATCAATCTAAAAACCCTTTGATAGGTCAATGAGTTATTTGGGCACTCATGTTATGGTTTACCTAAGGGATGTGTGAGGGGATGGTGTTACAGGTTGGCTACACATTGCATATTATGTGAGTGGCTGATTAGAAACTGGTGGTACAGTTTATCTATCAGGTCATTTACATCTCTGCATGGCCATAATGACATTTAACATCTCTGGCTATAATCTTAGAAATCCTGATTTAATTGCAATTTATAACTATACATGCAGTAAATAAAAGTAGGAAATTATAAAATCACATAATGTGCATATCACCATAGGAACATGCTAAGAGAATTATGCACCGCTTGACAAAGCAACAGCCCTGTATCAACAAAATTATTGGTTTTCACATAGACCTGAAAGGTGTGGAAGGAGGTCCCAGCAGACTGTGGTAGAGGACTAGCAAAATGAGTCTTGTCCACATCTGTGTTCTTCTTTGTGTGCTTGGAGCAAACAGTGGTGGAATGATGGGCTACCTCACTGTTGTATCAGTAAGCTGGACAAGTAAAATTACAGTTACCTCACAAGCTGTTCAACATCCTACAATACCATTCCACTGTAAACGTGAGTGCATTTCCGGTTGCATTTCATTTGTGAGTAAATTTAGGGAAGCAAATTCGACCAATGAAATGACAGAAACCCTAGCAGTGATTCTTGTAATGCTCTCAGTAACATAATATCATTCATGATTGACAATGAAAATGGGTAAACGGAGTAGTAAATTTGCAGAACATATAATGCATTTTCATTTTAATAGCCCTTTAAAGTGTTCATTGTTTAGCAAGGAAATGTCTCAGAGGTGCATGCATATATATATATATATATATATATATATATATATATATATATATATATATATATATATATAATATATATATAAATGTACCACAATATGATAATAGTATTATACATTACACATAACATCTATATAAAGTTTTATTACTCTATGATACTCAAGTGTGCAACAATAGTATGGTCATACTATACATTAAATATTGTACATACCACATAAAACCTTTGCTATTGACATTATACTATCATTTGTATTCTCAAAGGTATCTTCCTGGATGATACTGATCTTGATTCATAAGTTTCAACAGGTGAGTAGCTAAGTAGGCGTTAGTGGTTGATCTTGGTTTAATTTAGATATTCATTATAATTGTTGTTTAGCAAGAAAATGTCTCAGAGGTGGATTGTAACTATTTCAGTGGTACTGTCACTTGTTGCCGTGAGTGGAGTTGTCCTCGGGGGATGGGTCCATCCTGACTGTCGTGATACCTACAAAATAATGAATTCCATCAAAGGGGATCCTGACAACTATCAACAACTCCTTAATGCCTTCTATCCCATCAATTGGGCTAAACCATCTAGTGTCATCATAGCCTACTTCACCAACTACACAGACTCACTTCCCGAAGAGTGCTCACTTGGGACCTATCCATGGAGGACATACCCAGGGATAAACTACAATTATCACAACATATATTGGTATATGTGGACCACTACAATGATTTTTGACATTGCCTCCAGTACATCATTGATTGAATTTGGTGAATACCTCCCAACTGTAACCTATAACCGGCTGTTCAACAAAACTTCACCTTTTGTCCTGCCTACACAAATTGCGTGCATTAAAATACCATTGAAATGTAGGGAAAGGGGAGATCTTGGTACAGTCACCACACAAGTGAGTTTTTTGCATAAAGCATGCTATTTGTCATTGACCAAATGTGTATTTTAGGTGTACTTCTAGTTAATAGTGTGCATATAATATCATTACAATAACTACATAACTTACAGCACTCTATTTCAATTAAGATCAATAGGAGAAAACCCTATATATGAGACTAATGAACTATTATAGGTGTTGGTGAAATTTTTCATCCTTACAGTGTGTAAATGACACAGATTTTTCATTAAATTTTATACTAACAGATAAAATCAATCATATCACAAGCGGAGCACCAGTCAAAAGTTACGGACAGCAGCAAACTAACAAGAGTGGTTTATGAGTCACTCGCCCAAGACCGTCCAGTGGTAGATGTTCGGACCAGGGATCATTGGCAATCACTCAGTCATTATCGTCGCTCACATAATAAACAAACAAATAAGAATGCTGGCTGCATTGCTTTATTTCTGTCGTTGATTGGAGCACCTTACATACTCCATATCATTGGTAGAAATCAGCTGAATGGTCTACAAAAAAGTAGGAGCAAAGCTAAAGTACCATTTTTCTGGGATGTAGCTAGTCTTGCTCATGTCTTCAATATTTACATGGCAGCCAAAATGCTGACAGTAGCCTGTAATAAAAATTACCTTACAGGATATTCTAAACATAGAGAAGAGGCTTGTTTCTGGACTATTACAGCATACATACTTGTGCTCATTGAAAGTGGCATTGTAGCCTACATTCACAGCAAATGCATTACATTTCCCATTCCTCAAACATGGAGCATATTTACAAAATTTTGTGGAATAAAACAACACCGAATCATTACAACAATATCTCTTTGGGGGATCTACATGAGTGTAGCGGTTCTTTTAGGATGTCTTCCATTTCAATTCTTGTTAGTGAGTGCTAATCCACACTTGTATGGATTTGGCATTCTCACAGTGTGGTATGCAATGTTTGTATGCATCATCATAACATCCATTCCCTTCACAATTGATCAAATCTTCATCAAAGAAGAGGAATACAGAATCACACCAAAACAAGCATTTCGACAGATACTTCTACTCATGTTCATAGCAGTACTAGTCTTTGGATTTGGATCACTAACTTTCAGTATTACACTGGTACTACATTTGAGTAAATATGGAGAAGAGACTCGGACATTCTCCTCCTCTCTGATATTTGTACTACATCATACACTTCTACCAATAGGAGCTTGGATCATCCGTAGAGTTGGAGTGAAAGTTAGAGAAATTGTACAACAGATGTTGAATGAATAAACCTGCATCAGATAAGATCAACCTTAACTCTCAGCAATAACTGCATGCATTTAAGGGTACAATTAATATGATAAGTATAAATATGCACTTTCAATTGATTATGCAGTCAAAGTTTGTACAATACGCAACTCTACTTTTGGATTTATTTTATTATTCGATGTCTGTTTTGCATCAACTGGTATATTTAGATTTAGATTTAGATACATTAAACAAAATTTAATATATAATACAAATTAGATATGAAGTGACTGTTATTATTCACATTGTATGATAACATTTTTAAGTGCTTAATAGATAAATTTAACATATCGAACAGTACCATTTGCCCATTTGTAACATGCTCTATATGGATTTTTATCACCTAATTACATGCAATTATTATCTTAATATTAAATTGCTTTGTCTTCATTTGATTAAAAAGTCTTGCATGTTAAGTCCTTACGACATGCATTACTGCATGAACATTTCTATATTGTTGACTATTACATCTCTCTGAACTGCGGTAATCTTATCATGAAAGAACTGTAAGTGAACTAATAGAAGATACTTACTTAACAATACACAGTCCCTGTTGATCAGAGATCCCACAGATATCATATATCACATATACACACGGGCAGTCCCAGAAAACACTACTGCGTGCACTATTGACCAATGTTTATCTCATGCACTGAACTATAACAAATGAAATAATAAATTCATAACGACCAAGAATTAAGAAAAGATATTTCATCATAAGTAACATTATGAAAATGGTAAAGACATACCATCCTCCCTTTCCAAGAATATATCATATATACATTTCATGTAGGGACACTGAGCAAGGAATTCTCCTATTACATGTTGTAATGGTGTGTGGAGGGTGTAATTACATCTTGTGAGAGTTATGACAGTTTATGATTGGCGTACAATTCTATCATCTGAAATGTCAACAATATTAGCACAAGCTTCATTAGGAGAGTACATGCTACTCTGTCTGCAGTTGCATTGGAATTCATGTGTAGGTTCGCTTCAATGGGTTCAATTGTGACTATTCAATTCCCAGCCATTCAACTTTGACTGCTATCGGACTTATGATGAATGTTTTAGTTTGTGTGTTAAGATTACTAGCACACGTGATCACCACAGAAGTTGAACAGGCAGTACAACAGATGTTGTTGGATGTACAGGCCAGATCTGATCCATGTGAACTTCTTTTCAACAAAATCTCTCCTCATTGACAACATATACACATATACAACTATAATTCTGGGACTTCTGGCCAATTGTAGAAGCTGCAGTTACTGTACCCAGCTGTATTACTTCATTATGGAGATTAATATGTGTTGTTATTAGTTTAAGGTTTAGTTGGCAGTGAATTTAATTAATTTTCTCATCATTGCTGTCTACATTCGAATTGCACCTTAATCACCCTCACTTGGGCATGGTTAAAGAACATGCGTGTCTCTAGCACACAGTTGGTCGTGTTCTGTGTATTTTTAAAATTCCCACAGTGAATATAATGGATGCAAATTCAACCAATGAAATGACAGAAACCTTGGTAATGATTCTCGTAATGCTCTTGGTAACAGATTATCAATCGTGATTGACATTGAAAATGAGTAAATGGAGTAGTGAATTTGCAGAACATTCAATGCATATTCATTTTGATAGCCCATTTGATTGTTCATATTCCTATGTATATCCATAATTTGGAAGTCTACTAACAAACAAAACTTACTAAATGCATGTACGGTACATGTTACAAGAAACCTGAATTTTTCCGCAACGCTACGCGGTTAGCCAGCCCGGAAACCGGTGAACGTCCGCTAAAATTACCGCGGAGCGAGTTTACGCTGAATGCGGAACGTTTGTGTCCAGTCTGCGGAGTGTGTGTGCCCTGTCTGCGGAGATGTAGCGAGACGTCGGCCGCTTTCCCAGAAGGGCAACTCTAGCTAACTACGTACGTACGTACGTACGTATATTTAGTACGTGTGTAAAAAGGAGCTCGTTATTATTGGCAGTGCGCATGTGTGCCTTTATTATAATAATTGTTGATTGATAAAGGAGACTTTTGGAAGAAGACAGAGACATCGACTAGAGTCAGAGACCGCCTGAGTGAGGAGTATATACGTACGTACGCACGTACGTTCTAATTTGGATTGAACTTACGTAGTTACTACTGCTGCCAATAATAACTTCGGGATGCTGGGCTCAAATGCCTCTGGAATGAACTACGTATACGTACGTACTGTTACTGTACGCGAACATTTAAAGATTATATCAAGATAAACCATGCCAAAATGTACAAATAATAGAAGATAGCCATGCAGAAAAAAAGTAATTTAAAGTAAAAGTAAATAATAAATAAAGAATGCAGAAAAAAAGTAATTTAAAGTAAAAGTAAATAATAAATAATAACTTAAAAGGTAGTTACTTGGTTTTCAGGTTCTGTAATGGGCCTGGTCTTCCTGCACACCTCGTCGATGGCGTTTCTCATCTCTTTGTCAGCAGTTAGCTGAGTCTCCAGCCGTTGTAACGGATACTGCTGCATGCAGGTAGTAAAAATGGCTTTTAGTTTGACTTGGTCCAAGGCGGTCTTTCCTTGTTTTCCTCTGCAATTACTGCCGCTTCTCTCCCGCAGTGTATAGACCTGAGCTGCCAGCCGACCAGCAAGGTTTCTCCGTGATCGACAACCTTGCAGTGCAAGGTTTAGAACTTCAGTAGCAATCCCATAACTACTAATAGGGGGGCTAATGATATTAGCCCGAGAAGAGATGTCTTGGAGAACTGGGGTCGTCTGGGCATCTGAAAAGTTGTCCGGGCCGTACCAGTAAGGCATTGGCCCCGGTGTTGACATCTCCTGAGGTGGCGGTAGAGGAGCTGGTGGGAAGCAAGGTGGTAGGGGCTGCTGCTCCAAGGATTGAGGGAGAGGCGCTGCTGGGATGCTGGGCTGCAGTGAAGGCTGCTGCTCCAACGATTGAGGGTGAATGCACCTCTCTTTGACTTCATTCTTTAGAGCTGCTACCTCCTCCTCTAGGCTCTCCAGCCGGCACAGTCGAGCTTCCACTCGGGATACGGCGTCTAGAAGGTCGTCCAACTTCTCCAGCAAGGTGTCCCGTCCGTCCGTCCGTGTAGGCTGCGATGGGCCTGGGAGATCCACGTCCCGAGTTGTAGGTGCTGGGGCCGCCAGTTCGAATGTAAATGGCTCCTCATTGTCGTCTTGTCGGGGGTTCTCTGAAGAGCGAACTCCATCATTGATCACTTCTGCATCGTATGTCCTCTTTGACTTTCCCCAAGCAACCACGACTTTCTTCCCGACGGCAATAGTGCCCTTCTTCACTGCGCTCTTCTTCACCCACGAGGTTGTCCCCTTCGATCGTCCATCGCTCCACTTAACAAGGATTTTTTCCATCTCGGCTGACTTGACTGACTCACAAACGAACGAACTTGAAGGCTTAAACTAGAAAGTTCATATAATCACGTTGAGAATCGTGGCTAATTATAGCCAGCACGCTCGAGGTGCGAGATTACCTTCCGCCAATCAAATAATCGTTTGATATTACACTGCGGTCCGTTTGTTAAACGCTTATTTGATTGGTTGAAACGTATGCGAATGTATCCTCCTTTAAATAGTATAATAAGTAACTGATGTCAGTTACTCTTGCATATGCAAGAGTAACTGAAAATGCCCTTAACAACCTATCAGAGAGAACGAGCTGTTGCCCTATGGACCCAATCTGGACGCAAAACAACAATAGCAAAAGTTAAGAGAGACTTGGCCTTGGAAGGGATTATCGCCAGTCATGAGGCAGTCCAGAACACCATCACCAGATGGTGCGCAACAGGCAGTGTGTGTGACCGTCCAAGGAGTGGGCCTCCAAAGAAAGTCCCAGACAGTCATTATCGCTGCATCGATGACGCAATGACTCATGATGATGAGCTTACAGCTTCTTCTTTGAAGGACATCCTGACCGAGAAGTTTGGTGCAGAGAACGTGAAGTATGGCATAAGAACAATTGCTAGGATACGGAATGAACTTGGATGGACATTCACGTCAGCTAGATATTGTCAGGCAATTCGCGATGCCAACAAGGAGAAGCGCCTTGCATGGTGTAAACAGCGTATCGACGATAAGGAGTGTTTCCAGGATGTCATATTCACAGATGAGTCCACCTTCCAGCTGGAGAGCCACCGAAGGAAGTGCTTCCGGAAGAAGAAGACCCCAAGAAGGCTCAAATACAGGCACAAACACCCACCTAAAATCCATGTCTGGGGAGGGATTTCAAAGCGGGGAGCAACTCACCTGGTCATGTTTGGAGGAGTCATGAATGCCACAAGGTATGGAGACATTCTCTCAGCCTCTCTCGTGCCCTTTGTCCAGAAGACGTATCCAGATGGACACCGACTATATCAGGATAATGATCCTAAACATACAAGTAAATACATTCAGAATTTCTTTCTGCAAAATAACATCACATGGTGGAAGAGCCCAGCCGAAAGCCCTGACCTGAATCCTATTGAAAAAGTTTGGGGATCCATGAAGACATACCTTCGTGACAAGTACAAGCCAAGGAACCTACCACAGCTCAAAGAAGGCATAAAAGCATACTGGAGCAAGCTGACACCTGAGCTGTGTGCCAGGTATATCGACCACTTACAAAAGGTCATGCCCATTGTTGTCCAGGAAGAGGGGCGACCTTCAGGACACTGAACTATCTATTCTATTATTATTATTATATTCTTATTCTATGGAAGAACAGTTTATTGTGTTTGCTAGTGTAACTGTTATAATTGTGATTGCCTTCCCTCTGCATTAGTTGTTGGGTGACATTTGACCTTTTGCGCTATTAAATAAACATTGCGTTGTTAAATTTTGATTGATTGAAAACCACAATCCCTCACTCTTCCGCGAAGTAGAAAAATGGCGGCGCTGGAACACTATCTGTTGACGATTTGGGGTTACGAGAGCGTACTGTCTCGCAGACTGCGATAGATAGATTCAGGTAAACCTGCTCGGAACCATATGAGGTTATTGTGCTCATTATTTGTGCATTCTACACCTACAGGTGACAAATAACTCTGATAAAAGACCAGTTTTCAAGACAAATCTTGTGTTTTATTGCATTATATTTATTATTAAAGTCTGCATTAATAAGGTCAACTCACCATGTTGTTTTTGATCTTATAAGGATTTTATTCATCTAAATTTTATTCTCATGACGTTTACATAACAGCCGCCATTTGCGATTAAAGTGACAATGATGTATGCTATACATTAATATGGGAATATCTCATCATAGTGTATAGTCCTCGAGAACCATTGCTAACCAACCCCAAACCAAAATTGTCAACCCGGAAACGTATAGAGTACATGCTGACGATTCTGGTGATTGGCTCAACGCTCCCGATTCTTGCCAGGGAAATCCGCCTTTTTCGATTTTCGAGCACCCTTTAAAGTCAGTTTGGAAGGCTCGGTTATCTGCGTTCATTTATAACGTCACCTTCGACTGTTGATTGAATGTCTAGTCAGCTGTTCTACTGAGCAATGAAGTGTCTACCCGGATCATGTAGGAAGAACAACCCCCCAGCGCCGTTGTATTCTATAGCAAGGTTAGGGTTAAGGATATAGCTAAATACGGTTGGCTTGCATTTATATCAGTGCATCGCTCACATCAATACAATTTACAAAGTAAACATAACCCTAATCCTAACCTCGCGTCGTAAAATACAACAGCGATGGGGGTCGTTCTTCCTACAGTCCTTCATTTTTCTTTTGTTTTGGTCGTCGCGGTACTTTCCAATCAGTCTTATCGACGTAAGACACAGGTCGTTTTCTAGTTCGAAGCTGATAAGCCATCTTGCCGTCAGTTGAGAAAGCTGAGTTGAGTAATGACACTTTAACACTATACAATAACGGAAACGGTTACCGATGACGACAACAAAATGGCGGTGGCATGCGGCTTCGATCGACATTCCGTCTAATTAGTACCAAAAAAACATCAAAGGACAGGAATGTATCACATCGAGAAAATGAGCGCAACAACTTCATATGCCATTTTCTGTGCGATCATGGCGAACTACCGCGCCGTACGTACGTACGTTTTCTCTCCGCGGGTACCAAGTGGTCGATCCGCAGGCGTAAACCGATCTTTCCGCAGGACGTTCATGAAAATCAACGACTTGCCGCTCTGCTATACGCAGATACCAAGCGCGGCAAGCCTGCGGAAAAATTCAGGTTTCTTGTAACATGTACCGTATATTCAAAATGTACCAGGATAAGATAATAGTATTATATTACATAATATGTGCTATGTATGCATTGACAGTATAATAATATTATACGTTAAACATATATTCCACATAACTCGGTTGTTGACATTATATTATCCTTGAGAATCTTCACAGCCGATGCTAATATTGATTCATGGAAATAAGAGGTGAGTGAGTATTTGCGTTAGGAAGACATTAGCAGTTAATCTTCACTTAGATGTTCACTACAAGAACATTACAATTGTTATTGTTTAGCTAGAAAATGTCTCAGAGGTGGATTGTAACTACTTCAGTGGTACTGTCACTTGTTGTCGTGAGTGGAGTTGTCCTCGGGGGATGGGCCCATCCTGACTGTTGTGATACCTACAAAATAATGAATTCCATCAAAGGTGATCCTGACAACTATCAACAGCTCCTCAATGCCTTCTACCCCATCAATCGAGCTAAACCATCTAGTGTCATCATAGCCTACTTCACCAACTACACAGACCCACTTCCTGAAGAGTGCTCACTTGGGACATATCCATGGAGGACATATCCGGGAATAAACTACACTTATCACAACATATATTGGTACATGTGGACCACTACTATCATTATTGACATTGCTGGGGATATGGTATTGACAGAATTTGGAGAATACCTCCCAACTATAACCTACTACCAGCTGTTCAACAAAAGTTCACCTTTTGTCTTGTCTACCCAAATTGCGTGCGTTAAAATACCATTGGAATGCAAGGGATGGGGAGATCTTGGTATTGTCACCACACAGGTGAGTAGTTATGTATAAAGCATGCATGGTAATTGTCAGTGACCGAATGTGCATTGTGGGTATACCTCCAGTTAATAGTGTGCATATATTATTATAATAATTATTCCTAGTCTATATAACAGCTTTGCATTGAATAATTAGCAACAAACAATCAATTGGAGAATCTATATATATAATTCAGTTCGTTTGAAATTGTTTGTTCGCGATTCAGGCAAAAACTACAGCACGGGGCGCCGTCAAACTCTCAAGGATTACGAAGTACGGTTCGGGAAGTGTCCTCCACGGGTTAAAATCGACCGTCTAACTGTCCATGAGGAGAACCGTCGATTTCCGGTTTTTCCTTCGCGGATGATGGCCATTTTTAATTATCGTCCCAGTGACTTCCGGTTATCAGGCGACTCGATTGGCTGTTGTTCAACGATCAAATTTAAACTTACAGTCGATATAGCAACTACCCTCTGTTGCCACCAGCGAAGATGCGCACGATCGACTCGCCGTAGCAGGTGAGCCCGCCAAAGGCAGGCTCACTTACTAGTACCCTATATGACAATACTGACTATAATATCAGTGTTGATTTAATATTCTTTCCTTACAGTGTGTACAAATGATATGAATTCCTCATTTATACTAACAGATAAAATCAATCATATCACATGAGGAGCACTATTTAAAGGAGAAAGACAGCAGCAAACTAACAAGAATGTTCTATAAGACACTCACCACTGGAAGTCCAGTAGTGGATGTTCGGACTAGGGATCAGTTGCTACCGTCGCTCACATAATAAACAAACAAATGAGAATGCTGGAATTGCAATTGTGGCCCTGTTAGTTATCGCAACACCTTACATACTCTACTTCGCTGGGAAGAAGCAGTTAGAAAGTCTACAACAAAGTAGGAGCAAAGCTAAAGTACCATTCTTCTGGGCTGTAGCAAGTCTTGCTCATGTCTTCAATGTTTACATGGTAGCCAAATTGCTGACAGGAGCCTGTGATGACAATAATAATATGAAGTATGATAAACATAGAGAAGAGGCTTGTTTCTGGATTATTACAGTATTTGTATATATACACATTGTAAGTGGCATTGTAGCCTACATTCACAGCAAGTACATTACAATTCCCATTCCCATAACATGGAGCATATTTACAAACTGTTGTAAAAGAAAACAACACAGAATCATTACAACAATATCTCTTTGGGGGATCTACATGAGTGTAGTATTCCTATTAGTATGTCTTCCATTTCAGCTCTTGCTGGTGAGTGCTAATCCACACTTGTATGGATTTACCATTCTCACAGTGTGGTGTGCAATGTTTGTATGCATCATCATAACATCCATTCCCTTTACAATTGATCAAATCTTCATAAAAGAAGAGGAATACAGAATCACACCAAAACAAGCACTTCGGCAGATACTGCTACTCATGTTTATAGCAGTACTTGTCTTTGGATTTGGATCACTAACTTTCAGTATTACACTTGTACTACATTTGAGTAAATATGGAGAAGAGACTCGAACATTCTCCTCCTCTCTGATATTTGTACTACATCATACACTTCTACCAATAGGAGCTTGGATCATCCGTAGAGTTGGAGCGAAAGTTAGACAGACAGTACAACAGATGCTGAATATGCAAGATGAAAACTGATCCACTTTTATCAACAACAACATACTATTCATACGTTTATATTTGCATGTTGTCAGCATCCAAAATACAGCAATATGTACATCACAACAGTAGGTATTAACAGTATGTAAATAGTAGGTGCATTAATGGGTTCTATTATGAGGATTGTATTATTCTTTGTTTTAAATTTTATCATTTAAAGGCATTGTTGAACAAACAATTACCACTTACAATATAATATAAGTCATCATGAGTGTAGTTAGTAACACATGACAAGGTGGATTATATGGGATGCATGAGACTCAGCAAATGCACAGTGTCCATCAGGAAACAATAATCACATATGAGATGGTGGCATACAGCCTTCACCTAGGTCGTATATATTATACAGATCTATTATAATGTCATTGGCATTATTTCAATGATTCTAGGCTTCGTGATCAATTACTAATAGATGGCAGCTTCCTATAATAGATTTTGACTAGTCACATCTACATGTCCATTTGAAATTGTAACTAATAACAGTCAAATGGAGCTGCACAGTCATGTTGAAAGACAGTATGAGTGTCCTGTACGAGGATCAGGTGGAGCAGAAGTGCATATTCTCAAAAACCATAGGTTTAGGACCGAAAGACTGCAGTGGACATTAACACACTACAATTTTCTTAAAGGATAGAAATTACTACAGCGTACAAAGACACGATGATACACATACAAACTATACTGACCGACCATTTTTGCTGACTATGAAACTATGATTGTGGATTTACGTGAGTACAACGGAACAACATCATTTTTGGATGTACGACTTGAAAAACGGTGCTGTGGCTTGAAGTATTACATAAGCAAAGACACATATTACCTTCTATCATTCTTTGATATTGCAAGAATAAGTGGAGAATACAACTATGGCCGGTCAATTTACAAAATTTTGTATATGATGAATCATAATACAATAATTTAACTATGGTGGAATTCCTCAGTGGCTTCTCGTTGGACATCTTACTTCCCATATTCAGCGCTAAAGAGAAAGAACTTCTCCAGTCATCATACCTTAGTCGCTGTCAATACTGCATGAAACAACAGTGTCAACAATCAAAAGGGCCGGCGAATCAATGTCCTGGTTACGCTATAACAAATCACTCAACTTCAATGGAACAAGTACAAAATGTCAGGCAGAAATCATGACTTAATATAATATAATATTCACAGGCACAGGCAACCTTAGTCTAAGTTTGCCATTTCAATATACGCTGCAATAGTGCCCCGTTTCTATCGGTGGGGCAACTTACTGCTGAATGCTTCATTTGACGAATGATTTGCATTCAACAAAACCAAAAAATGACCTAAATCAAACAAGTAATTCGAGTTTAAAAACTCGTGGGGCTGCCACCCCCCGCACTCGAATTACTTGGCGTCTTTGTTAGGTTTGGAAGAAACTTTGCTGAAGTCAGCCCACGAATTCTAGCCCAATTTCAAATTGTCAGCGTTCGAAATCGGCCATCTTTATTACGCGCAATATAAATTCTAATATAAATTCATTGTTGCAGTTACGCATAGGAACACATATTATTATATCTATCTATCTATATACAATATATATATATCTATCGAACGAGCGTTACATACCGGAAGTAGAAATGAAAACAATATAGGGGCTGCCTGCGGCAGCCCCTAAAAATATTGACAGCCATCGCAATTATGAATGTGGGCGACCGCAATTGGACTCCGCTAATGAACGGAAACAATTACCTCGCTAACGCTCGTTAAATATTTACAGCTAGCGTCATCCTGCTAAAGTACGTTGATTTCTAGGTTTAGAACAATTCCCTTGCCTCCTCTGAAGAGTCATGTTCAACCTATTCCAAAACCAATTAATCTCCAAATTATGCTTCATTCCTGGGTACATTGCAAATGGCTTTCTACATGTATATACTAAATAGAACATATGGCATTGCAGGTGATGAAAGTTCCCACCACTTAGGATTATTTTGCAGTGAGGCGTCAAATGATAAACGAATAACTACAATTATAAAAGTATTAATAATAATAGTAATAATACTTTCATATTCTATTTAATTGTATTGTGTCCTGGCATACGGTACTTTCAGTGAAAAACATTGACATTCTACAGGCATACCTGTGCCAGGTTTTCTACCGTATGTAGTTGACACGTCTCTGACCTGTAAATGAATGACCTGTACTTATACTACATTCTTCAGAAAGTGATGTTCACTCAAGGCACATGTGACAATGAGCATGTCATAATTATTGCACAATGATGGTGCGACTTGATTCGAAGGGATGAAGAAAAATGGCTTATTTGACTGATGTAAATCAGTGAATTTGAGTGTCAATCTTTTGAAATAAAGATTATCACATAATGTTCGAAAGTACGATGTTTTCAAATCTATTAGACTTTCTGTAGTTGCCCTTAAATAGTTCATTGCCAGATGAAGGCTCATCTCTGCATTAAACAAATTCAAAATATCCAAGCAGTATTCTGATGGGGAGGATCTTTCCAAACGGACGTTACTCTTCTTACAAAGGAAGGTTTTTGCATTTCTTTTAGACTTGAAAGGCCACGTGAGGTCTGTATTCCTTTTGATTACTACACTGCCCTACCAATAGCATCATGGATGATACAGGTGATGCATCAGAAGTGAAAGCAACAATGTGACAAATCGTAAAGTATTGCTATCACAGAGCTCGAGCTCAAGGTCTAGCAGTACATTATGTATGTTGGTCAGGCATGTATGTGTGTGTGTGTGTGTGTGTGTGTGTGTGTGTGTGTGTGTGTGTGTGTGTGTGTGTGTGTGTGTGTGTGTGTGTGTGTGTGTGTGTGTGTTGGTTGTGTGTGTGTGTGTGTTTGTTGTGTGTGTGTCTGTGTGTGTGTGTGTGTGTGTGTGTGTGTGTGTGTGTGTGTGTGTGTGTGTGTGTGTGTGTGTGTGTGTGTGTGTGTGTGTGTGTGTGTGTGTTGGTTGTGTGTGTGTGTGTTTGTTGTGTGTGTGTCTGTGTGTGTGTGTGTGTGTGTGTGTGTGTGTGTGTGTGTGTGTGTGTGTGTGTGTGTGTTGGTTGTGTGTGTGTGTGTTTGTTGTGTGTGTGTCTGGGTGTGTGTGCGTGTGTCTGGGTGTGTGTGTGTGTGTGTGTATGTGTGTGTGTGTGTGTGTGTATGTGTGTGTGTGTGTGTGTGTGTGTGTGTGTGTGTGTGTGTGTGTGTGTGTGTGTGTGTGTGTGTGTGTGTGTGTGTGTGTGTGTGTGTGTGTGTGTGTGTGTGTGTGTGTGTGACCACATGCATCAAAACTGAAAAAAAGAATGAAAGTGAAAACTCAGTAGAAGGGAATTGTCATTAGCCAAATATACATGCCATAAACCTTCAAATTATGCTCTGTTATGGAGTGCTCCATTTTTGACAGTTATATTTCCGACTATTGTCAGTCTCACATATATATAGGAATAGGTTTTGAATGAACAGAACTGCCTTCGGGATGGATACTGTACTGGTCAGAGTTACAGTGTTGCTCACAGTCTTTTCTAGTTCAAGGGTGGTTTGTGGGGAATGTGTCGTCAACAAGATGTGTGATTATGCTACTGAAATACTCGAATCCATCCAGGCTGATCCTGACAACTATCAACAAATCCTCAATGCCTTCCACCCCATCAATCGAGCTAAACCATCTGATGTCATCATAGCCTACTTTATCAACTACACAGACCCACTTCCTGAAGAGTGCTCACTTGGGACCTATCCATGGAGGACATACCCGGGGATAAACTCCACATATTTCAGAATGATGTGGGACATGTGGACCACTACTCCTATTCGCTGTGTGGGAACGGATTTATATTTATTGGAGTTTGGTGAATATCTACCAACAATGAGTTTCTATTTTCTATTCAACAAATCTTCACCTTTCTCCCCACCATTACAAATCGCTTGCATCAAAACCCCACTCATTAATCCTGAGGATTTTGGCATTTTAGGAGATGTTACTACTCAGGTATGTATAATTTTTATATATTGGCGTACTCAAACTTGAACATTGTGAGAGAGTGAATATTGCCAAGTTTGTTCCTTGAGTCCAATTGTTACATGATTGGTTTGAGATCAAGGGACCGCAATTGTTTTGATTATTCCACAATTTAAGGTGATTCATAGATTTATACTTCAACAATGGGATTGAAACTCCTGTTATCTAACAGATTTATGTGTTTTGACAAGTATTAAATCATTATGTCACTGACCCCTCATTGTAAAACACTGTGAAAAAAATGGCAAAATTGTCCTAAGGCTTATGAATTGTTATAATTATATTCATGACCATGATGTCATTGGTACTCACATACACATTTATGTATTGACCGAGGAGTAAGCAGTGTCTTGTATTCCATTTCTGTACAGCCAGGGTTCCGCATACAGTGAATTTCCCTTAATCTGCCATCAAAATATCTGCCAAAACTTTTAATCTGCCACAATTTCCCAGTACCAATATAATGTACCAGTAACAATGAATATCCAGTTAAAGCACCAAACGCCTCAAACCACCATATTCTTTGAAAACAAATTACGGCGGATTAATGGGTATTCATTGTATACGTTTGAGGTAGTGAATGACCATTTTCGGGAAGAGTTCTAACATGAAAGGATACGACCGAATTCCATACAGTTACAGGTACAATTGTAGAACAAGTAGGATTTGGCCTCGTATTTTGGCAGCTCAAGGTCAAAGGTGACCATTAAATCATATAATTGGTTCTAGTTAGGCATTAATTATGGTTTACAATGTCGTTTTCTATTCTTTTATAATGTTGTCAAGTTTTAACTACCTCCTCTTATGTGTCAAAATGAGTATATACAACAATTCTGACCTCCTTAATGATTTTAAAATTGGTGGCCATTATTCTTAATCAAAGTCATTAACAGTCTATTATAGATTAAGATTAGATTAGATAGTCTTATACATAGATTAAATCATGTGTGCAAGGTTATGATCAAATTATTATTTATACCCACATGTTGTCGTATAATGGTCACTGGTCAGTTAGTATATAATTATTCGAGTCACTCAAGAAGATGTGTACAAAGATCAGCATGCACTTAATATAGAGTAAGATAGATGAGGTAATGAGACACAAAGGAATAAAGGTCATGAGAATCACTTATAGCTATAGACAGACAGATAAATCAGACCTAAACACTTATACAGTAATAGATATCATTGTTACTAGCTAGACTAAGTTATGCCACATCTCCCTTCCTCCAGTAGGTCAGTCTCTCTGGAGGTCTGATAGCTGTACCGGAACGTAGCCGTGTCGTTACGTTGGATTGCGGGGTTTGGTTAATATCCTCGGTAGTTGGTTGTACTGTAGTTTCCGGTATGCGGGGTGCTAGATGAAGTCGGTTCCTACGCACTTGACCAGAGGGTGTTGACACGATGTAGGACCTTGGTGTACTTGAGGCAGATGTAATTCGTCCTGGAGTTTGGTTGTTGTTGGTACGAACCCAAACTGGGGTGTCGTCGGGGAACTGGGGTAGTGACTTGGTTCGGTGGCGTCTGTCATAGTTGAGCTTCTGCTGAGCTTTGAACTCTTTGTCTTTGTGGGAGAATGTTTGCAGATATGGCCACTGGGGCACAAAAGTCTTACTGACTTGCGGTACATCTGTTCGGATGCGTCTACCCATCAGTAATTCTGCAGGACTAAATCCGCACCAGGGGAGTGGGGTTGCTCTGTAGCTGAGCATGGCCATATAGGGATCAGTCGATTGGTTAAGTCGCTGTTTCACTGTCTTCACTGTTCGTTCAACTAGTCCATTACTTTGAGGGTAATGGGGGCTGCTGGTGGTGTGAGTGAAGGAATATTCTGAAGCGAATGCTTTCATAGTCGTTGAATCGAATTGAGGACCATTGTCACTCATCAGCACTGCTGGGATTCCATGTCTGAAGAATATTGCTTTCAGGGCATTGATTATGCTCTTCGATGTGGTGGATGTTAGCTTCACTGCTTCTGGGAATCTTGAGAAGTAATCCACTACGAGAAGGTATGTGGCTCCATTCAGCTCAAAGAGATCTGCACCCACCTTCTCCCAGGGGTGATTGGGTAATGGAGAGGGGATCAAGGGCTCTCTATGTTGAGGATGGTTCTTGGTGCATTCTGGGCATTTGCTCACATACTCTTCGATTTCACGGGATACCCCGGGCCACCACACAGCTCTGGAAATGCGTTCTCTGCATCGTTGGATGCCTTGGTGTCCCTGATGAATCTTCTGTAGAGTTTGCCTTTGGAGACATTTGGGGATGACGATTCTGTCCCTGAAAAGTAACAGACGATCATGAATTGTTAACTCGCTCTTGGCGGACCAGTAGGGGACTAGATCTCCCTTCAAAGTGTTGCGTTGAGGCCATCCTTCACGGCAATAGGTGAGGAGAGTGGAGCAAGTAGGATCTGTGGCTTGTGCAGAACGATACGACTCGAGACGATCCTTGTTTGCTGGAAGCTGTGATACAATGGAATCGATGAAGAATTCTGTGATCTCTTCCAAGTGTGTTGTTGTGCAAGGCAAAGGGGCTCTTGAAAGGGTATCGGCAGTGTAGAGAAACTTCCCTGGAACATGGGCGATGGTATAATGGAATCTCATCAGTCTCAGGCGAAAGCGTAGCACTCGAGGTGGAAGTTGATCCAAACTCTTGGTGGAAAGGATAGGGACAAGGGGCTTGTGATCTGTTTCAATGTGGAACTGCTTCCCAATCAGATACTCTGAAAATTTCTCAGATGCCCAGGTGGCTGCTAAGGCTTCTTTCTCGATCTGAGCGTACCGACTCTCCGTCTCTGACATTGACCTTGAGGCATAGGTGACTGGTTTCCAACCTTCGTCGTGGCGTTGTAGTAAAACTGCTCCCAGGCCATAGGCTGATGCGTCGGCTGAAACTTTGGTTTCTCGTGTGGGGTCGTAGTGGGCTAGAACTGTTGGCTGGGAGAGAACCTCCTTGATCTTGACAAAGGCTTCCTCCTGTCGGGGTCCCCACAACCAGGCTCTCTTGACACTGAGTAGCTCTCTCAGGGGCTTCGATACTTCTGCTACTTGAGGAGAAAATTTGCTGAGCTGGTTGACCATTCCCATGAAGCGGCGCAACTCTGATACTGTTGAGGGTGCCTTCATCTGGCAGATTGCTGTGGTCTTCTTAGGGTCTGGTGCAATACCTTCCTTGCTGATGACATGGCCAAGGAATGTAAGCTTCTCCTTGTTGAATTCGCACTTGTCAGGATTCAGTGTGACTCCACTTGACTGGATTCTGTTGAGGGCTGCAACGAGTCTGCGGTCATGCTCCTCTTGGCTGCGTCCATGGATCAGAATATCGTCCATCTGACAAAGAACACCATCGAGACCTGACAAGATTTTGCTCATTCTCTTCTGGAAGTGTTCTGGAGCGCTGGAGATACCAAAAGGCATTTTATTGAAACAGTATCTTCCGAACGGGGTAATGAAGGTTGTCAAATGGCGAGAGGGCTTTGCTAGTGGAATTTGCCAGAATCCACTGTTTGCATCCAACTTGGAAAAGACGGCTGCTCCAGCTAATTGAGCAAGGGTGTCATCCACTTTCGGAAGGGGGTGTACCTCCCTGAGTACACTCTCATTCAGTGGCTTGAGATCGACACAAATGCGAACGTCTCCTGACCTCTTCGGTACTACTACCATGCCTGCACACCAATCAGTAGGCTCTTCTACTTTTGCAATTACTCCCAAGGTCTCCATGCGGTCTAGCTCCTTCTTCACCTTGGTACGAAGAGGAATGGGAACATTTCTTGGGGTAAAGAGGGAATACGGTCGTGCATCTGGCTTCAGGTGGATGGTGAAATCGCCTTCAAGTGAGCCTAATCCATTAAATAGCTTCGGGAATTGGTTTATGATGCTCTCTTTTGGGGTTGCTTTGATTGAATCCACTGTCGTTAACAGTTTCAGTGCAACAATTGCTGGTAGTCCGAGGAGATTGGATTTCAGCTTTTCGAGAACGTAGACGTTTTGCGTGCATGATGCTTTCCCTATACTGAGTTCGACTTCAGTTGTCCCTAAAACTTTCAGTGGCTTGCGATCTGGGCCACAAAGTGTCTTGTTGGGTCGGCTGAGCTTTGCACCATGGATGGATTGGAAGGTTTCTGGTGAAATGGCTGTTACCTCTGCTCCGGTGTCGAGTTTGAAAGGCTTCATCTGGCCATTGATTTTTACATGCGATGTCCAGGATTTCTCTCCAACGGTGTAGACAGTATTGAGATAACAGGTGTCGGGCTCCTCTTCCACGGTACCTACAGACTTTGATTGGCAAACCGAACTGAAATGGCCCTTCTTTTTGCATTTGTGGCACACTGCTTGGCTGGCTGGGCATTCTGCTCGGGGGTGGGGACTTCTCCCACATCGAAAACACTTTCTATTACTCGTCTGTGGTGTGGACTGGTGACGAGATGTCTGTGGGCTTGGTCGGGAGGACGGTTGGTTCCTCCGTTTAAAATTCGATTTGTACTTCTGTCCCATGGCGTCTAGTGAGCTTGGTTCTTGTTTGATTCCGGATTCGAGGATCTCCTGTTGCTCGTGAACTGCTTCTCGCTGGCGAATAGACTTCTTGGCTTTCTCAAGAGTTAGATCGGCGTCCATCTGGAGTCGTTCAGACAAGGACTTGTCGCGGATTCCCACTACGAGACGGTCACGGATCATTTCGTCCGTAAGATCACCATAGGCGCAGTTTTCTACGAGGTGGTATAATGCTGTAATATACTGCTCTGACGTTTCGTCCGGCAATTGGCTCCTGCGATTAAATCGGGCACGTTCAAAGATAACGTTCTTTCTCACTTGGAAAAAACCGTCAAATTTCGCTAGAACTGTGTCGTACTTCTTTCTTTCGTTGTCGGAGATGTGCGTGGACCTCAAAACGTCCTCTGCAGTCTCTCCTAAGCAATAAAGTAATGTGCTGACCTGACGTTGCTCGGGATCGTCGGTTAAACCTGACGCTGATCGGAACTGTTCGAACCTCCTTTTCCATCGTGGCCACTCGTCGGGGTTCTTAAAGTTGAAGGGATCTGGCGGCTGCAATTGTAACTGTGCCATTCTCTTAATCTCTTAATCTGACTAGAGGGATCCCACTTCTGACACCATGTCGTATAATGGTCACTGGTCAGTTAGTATATAATTATTCGAGTCACTCAAGAAGATGTGTACAAAGATCAGCATGCACTTAATATAGAGTAAGATAGATGAGGTAATGAGACACAAAGGAATAAAGGTCATGAGAATCACTTATAGCTATAGACAGACAGATAAATCAGACCTAAACACTTATACAGTAATAGATATCATTGTTACTAGCTAGACTAAGTTATGCCACACATGTAACCAATAAAATTAAATGTATAACTCATCAATATCGTTATAAAATGTAACATTATTACAATTATATTAAAAGTTAACCAATCTAATTTTTTTACAATTATTATTAATATTTTTTTTCTCAATGCCTTCTCAATATATATAATGCAGATATTGTCAACAATTTCAAGACAACTACAAAGACAATATGACGAGAAATCATCAGGAGTTCTGTACATGCACTTGACATCAGAGAAGTGGCCGCATTATGATATACGGCTTAACTTCTATATGCCTCAGGGTTTATCACATAATGGTATCAAGAGTACAAGTCAAGGATTCTCTAATCTAATGGCTACTCTCGCATTCTTAGGTCCCTTCCTAGTCTACACCAAGGGAGGAAAACTGATAAAGAGTCTACAACAAAGTAGGAGCAAAGCTAAAGTACCATTCTTCTGGGCTGTAGCAAGTTTTGCTCATGTCTTCAACATT
The DNA here is from genome assembly GCA_964020155.1 of Chondrilla cf. caribensis. Lineage (NCBI taxonomy): Eukaryota > Metazoa > Porifera > Demospongiae > Chondrillida > Chondrillidae > Chondrilla > Chondrilla cf. caribensis. The sequence goes on from OZ026559.1 coordinate 3,559,642, forward strand.
TACATGATACTCAAATTACTCATAACTACATGTCATCCATATGGATCAGATGGTATCAGGATACTCAACTGTACTTATGCAAGCACTACTTTAGGGTATCTTGTCACTTTGAGTATACCAGCAGCCTACATTCACAGCAAGTACATTACATTTCCCATTCCCAAGACGTGGAGCACATTTAAATGTTGTGGAAGAAAACAACACAGAATCATTACAACAACATCTCTTTGGGGGATCTACATGAGTGTAGTATTCCTATTAATATGTCTTCCATTTCAACTCTTGTTAGTGAGTGCTAATCCACACTTTTACGGATTTGCCATTCTCACAGTGTGGTGTGCAATGTTTGTATGCATCATCGTAACATCCATTCCATTCACAATTGATCAAATCTTCATCAAAGAAGAGGAATACAGAATCACACCAAAACAAGCACTTCGGCAGATACTGCTACTCATGTTCATAGCAGTACTAGTCTTTGGATTTGGATCACTAGCATTCAGTATTACACTTGTACTACATTTGAGTAAATATGGAGAAGTGACTCATAGTTTCACAAAGTTTGTTTACTTTGTACTACGCTACACTGCCCTACCAATAGCATCATGGATGATACAGGTGTTGTATCACAAAGTGAAGTTGGAGATAAGGCAAATCTTTCAAAGACAAAACTTGCAGTAGAAGCACATTTGAATTTAATAAGTGCTCCAGTATTAGCATGCTGTGTTCATGCCATTCAGTTTAGTTATCATTTCAAAAATATTACTGTACAACACTAAGTGTATATAATAACATTTCAATTGTTTGACACATGCTTTATTTCATATGTTGGATCAACACTTGCAATTGAATATGTTATGATTCATACGGCATAATTGTAAGAGTGCAACCATAAATACTCTAACACCTTTAGTTTAGTTTAATTGCTAGAGTATCTGTACGACAGCAAAGTCGAAGAAAGCTCTTACACTATGAATGAGCCAGAAGATGATTTTGAACCTCCAAAAAACTGTGCAAGCCCTAAAACACAGCCATTACTAACACTGAATACGCTAAAGGATATATGGTAAGGTGCCCTAATTTTGGACATCAAGTACTGAAAGTAACTATCTGAAACTTTTACAAATTGGTAGCTTTGGGCGCTTCGTAAATTGAGGATCAATTCAATACCAAACTTGATCCGAAAAACAATTCGTGAAGAAAATTTAATCGCTACAATTCAAAGCGTCTGCTATTAGGAAGTGATCGCAATTAGGGCTCTTCACCATGTATTCCCAAAAACACGGAAAGAACACCAAATGCACCGTAAATGTCTCTAATTCTTCCGTATATATTAATTATTGTTATTCTAAAGGGACACTTAGGGGTATATCGGATTTACACTGTTGTCGGTGTCTTTGAAGTATGACGTCATTGGGATACAAGATGAGTTGGATACTATCCCATGGTAAACAGACCTATATAATAATATTACTCAATACATCCCATACAAAGACATACTGTCGAAAAGACATGTAATATCTATTCTATATGAAGATCATTGTATTATACCATGGGTACTATCCTCATATTAAGTGTATCTTGCTCTATTATGCATAGTTATTATATATACATTATTAGTATACTTCACATTATAAATTGTCCATACAAAATTTTTACATATATTAACATTACCATCATTATTTAAATCCGGAAGACATCTTCTTGACAGATATTGATGTTGATTCCTAGGTGTGGAAAAGGTCAGTCTTTGTGTGAAATATGTGAGAACCAGTGGAATTGCCCCACCTACTGGGAGGCAGCCCAGTGTGAAGTTGCTAGAACATTATAATATTGTACTGATAACTTTCCCACAGAGGATGCGAACACAATGCTAGCATCCTTATAGACATGATTATCAAACCTTTGTTATACAAATACACATTGTCCATTCTACTGGTGCCAGCAACCCAAATTCAAAGAAAATCTCATGCAATTAAGAATGACAGATAAAATGCGAAGGCAAATGCTTGAGAAAAGCAACCTCATAAGATTCTTAGAAATGGAAAATGAGCAATTTTTAACAGTGCATGACCCTGCCTAACATAAATACTTAACACAAAGTAAAAGTGAAAATACATTAAATTTACAACACCAACAGTGAAGCAATTTCCTCATCCTCATATTAAACAAAAATCTCATGTCTAGTTCCTCATTTAAGTGCTAGCTGATGTAATGTGGCATGCCACAGCTCCAAGGTGATTGGCATACATTATATATGCAGTATGGTAGTATTGTATAGACAGTGACAAGACTGTAAAGTATTGTACAGACATTTTGACAGTGTATTTAATTATTATAATTGCTAGAAACCTTCCTTCCTGAGAAGAATAACATCTGTTGGAAAGATCCTCCTCGTCAGAAATCTGCTTGGTTAATTTGAGATTATTTAATGCAGAGACGAGCCTTCACCTGGCAATGAACTGTTCAAGGGCAACAGCAGAAAGTCTAATAGATTAGAAAACAATGTACTTTCGAACATTCAACAATAATGTTTTTGCTTTGAAAGATTAGCACTCAAATTCGGTGGTTTAAATCAGTCAAATAAGCCATTTTTTCTTCATCCCTCCGAATCAAGTCACACCATCAATGTGAAAGAATTATGACATGTTCATTGTCACATGTGCATTAAGTAATCACCCCTTTAAAAAGAGTGCAGTAGAAGTACGGGTCACTCGTTTACGGGTCAGAGACATGTCGACTATGTACGGTTGAATAATGGGTACGGGTATACCCGTAGAACATCAAGGTTTTTCACTGAAAGTACCATATCTCAGGACATGATACAGTGAAATAGAATATATATGAAAGTATTATAATTATTGTATGTAGTTATTTGTTTATCATTTGATTCCTTACTGCAAAATAATCCTGAGACGAGGGAACTTTCATCACCTGCAATGCCATGTCTTCTATATTATAGTATATACGTACATGTAGAAAGCCATTTACAATATACCCAAGAAGAAAGCATTAATTGGGTTTTGGAATAGGTTGAACAAGACTCTTTCGGGTTGCAAGTTAGAATATGGATGCTGACTCTACATATCAGCATTACAGACAATAAGAAACTAGTTTGCAAAGGTGGGGAGAATGGATGTACTAATTAGAATTATCGTTTTGCTTACGCTCCTTACTAGTTTAAAAGTGGTTTGCACTCAATGTGTTGATAATGGAAGTGTGCATTGATCCCTTGGAAATGCTAAAATCTGTCAAAGCATATCCTGACAACTATCAACAATTCCTCAATGTCTTCTACCCCATCAATTGGGCTAAACCATCTAGTGTCATCATAGCCTACTTCACCAACTACACAGACCCACTTCCTGAAGAGTGCTCACTAGGGACCTATCCACGGAGGACATATTATATATACCTGGGAGTAAATATCTCTCACCACCACATAGATTGATATATGTGGACCATTTCTCCTATATGGTGTGCGGGGACAGAATTTAAATTCTTGGAGTGGAGCCAATATCTACTGATCATCACTTTACACCTTCTGTTTAACAAATCTTTGCCTTTTCACTCACCATGCCAGATTGCTTGCATCGAAACTCCACTTACTCCAGCAATCCAACATTAGGATATGTCACTATACAGGTATTATCTGGCATATTATAGTACATTATACATACGTGCATATGTATCTTTGTCATTCAGGCTATATTGAGGCAAGGTAAGGCATGTGGACATTAAAGTACTTTCTTGTGTCTGTACATCCATCCTTGTTCACTATAATTGTGTTTTGAACAGAAGTGTGTACTGGGTCTGTTGATGTGAATCTCAGTCCTTTTGTATCATTATAATGTAGATTTTGTCAGTAATCTCTGGGAAACTTTAAAGGCAATATGAAGAGAAATCATCAGGAGTGTACATGGATTTGATAACTAGGACGAAGCTTAGATATGATGTTCGGGTTGAAAATTGCATTCCTCAAGAAACACAACCTATACCATTATTCGTTAATAATGCCTTCACATTCTATTTCATGGTATCATGTCATGACGTAAATTCGACCACATTGATTTGGCAACTGCTTACAGTCAGCACTCATAGAAAATTGACAGCGGAATGTTTATTACTCAGCATTGAAAATGAATGACCCATCGAAACGTTACACAGTTAGAATAGAAAGCATTAATGCAAACATGCTTTTCAAGTTGTGGAATCTGTTGAGAATATGTTAGAATGTGGGTGCTGACTCTATAATATCAACATTACAGACAATTAGAAACTAGTTTGTAGTGGTGGGGAGAATGGATGTACTAACTAGAATTACCATTTCGCTTACACTCTTCACTGGTTTAAGAGTGATTTGTACTCAATATGTTGATAATGAAGTGTGTGATGATCCCTTGGAAATACTAAAATCTGTCGAAGCATATCCTGACAACTATCAACAAATCCTCAATGCCTTCTACCCCATCAATCGGGCTAAACCATCTAGTGTCATTATAGCCTACTTCATCAACTACACAGACCCACTTCCTGAAGAGTGCTCACTTGGGACCTATCCATGGAGGACATACCCGGGAATAAACTACACTTATCACAACATATATTGGTACATGTGGACCACTGCTATCATTTTTGACATCACTGGAAGGATGAAAATGATAGAATTTGGTGAATACCTCCCAACTATAACCTACTACAAGCTGTTCAACAAAACATCACCTTTTGTCTTGCCTACACAAATTGCGTGCATTAAAATACCATTGGAATGTAAGGAATTGGGAGATCTTGGTACAGTCACTACACAGGTGAGTAGTTTTGTATAAAGCATGCACGGTAATTATCAGTGACCAAATGTGCATTGTGGGTATACATCCAGTTAATAGTGTGCATATATTATTATAACCGTTATACCTTGTCTATGTAACAGCATTGCATCCAATAATTAGCAATGAACGATCAGTTGAAGAATATCCTATATGACAAAAAACTATATCCGTGTTGATGAAAGATTTCATCCTTACAGTGTGTACAAATGACATGAATTCCTCATTTATTCTAACAGATAAAATCAATCATATCACAAGAGGAGCAAAATTCAAAGGAGAAAGACAGCAGCAAACTAACAAGAGTGTTCTATAAGAAACTCACTGCAGGAAGTCCAGTAGTGGATGTTCGGACTAGGGATATGTTTAAACCAATTAGTCATTATCGTCACTCACATAATAAACAAACAAATGAGAATGCTGGATGTGCATTTTTGGCCCTGTTAGCTATTGCAACACCTTATATACTCTACTTTATTGGGAAGAAACAGCTAGACAGTCTACAACAAAATAGGAGCAAAGCCAAAATACCATTCTTCTGGGCTGTAGCAAGTCTAGCTCATGTCTTCAATGTTTACATGGTAGCCAAATTGCTGACAGTAGCCTGTGATGACAATAGTAATATGAAGCATGCTAAATATAGAGAAGAGGCTTGTTTCTGGACTATTACAGTATTTATATATATACTCATTGTAAGTGGCATTTCAGCCTATATTCACAGCAAGTATATTACATTTCCAATGCCCAAAACATGGAGCATATTTACGAACTGTTGTGGAAGAAAACAACACAGAATCATTACAACAATATCTCTTTGGGGGATCTACATGAGTGTAATGGTTCTATTAGAATGTCTTCCATTTCAATTCTTGTTAGTGAGTGCTAATCCACACTTGTACGGATTTGCCATTCTCACAGTGTGGTGTGCAATGTTTATATGCATCGTCGTAACATCCATCCCATTCACAATTGATCAAATCTTCATCAAAGAAGTGGAATACAGAATCACACCAAAACAAGCACTTCGACAGATACTGCTACTAATGTTCATAGCAGTACTTGTCTTTGGATTTGGATCACTAACATTCAGTATTACACTTGTACTACATTTGAGTAAATATGGAGAAGAGACTCGAACACTCTCCTCCTCTCTGATATTTGTACTACATCATACACTTCTACCAATAGGAGCTTGGATCATCCGCAGAATTGCAGTGAAAGTTAGACAGACAGTACAACAGATGTGGAATGTACAGAAATATGTACATCACAACAGTAGCTATCAATAGTATGTAAACTAATATGTGCATTAATGGGTTCTATTATGAGGTTTGTAGTAGTCTTTCGTATTTAAAGGCAATTTAATAGACAAATTTGAATTATCACTTATAATAATATTATAATATAGGTCAACACGAGTGTACTGAGTAACACATGACCATGTGAATTATGGGATGCATGTTACTCAGCAAATGCACAGTGTCCATCATAGGAACAATAGTCCTATATGAGATGGTGGCATGCAGCCTTCACCTCGGTTCCATACAACATATCCCTTTATAATATACTGATCTCTTATAATGTTACTGGCATGTTTTAAATTTCTCTAGGCTTCACGATCAATTATTGATAGATGTCAGCTTGCTATATATAATAGATTTTGACTAGTCACATCTACGTACAAGTCCATTTGAAATTGTGACTTCAGAACAGTCAAATGGAGCTGCACAGTCATGTTGAAAGACGGCATGAGTGTCCTGTGTGAGGATCAGGTGGAGCAAGAGTGTGTGTACTCAAAAACCATGCTTGGGATAGATAATCTGCAGTATACATTAAAACACTACAATTTTATTAAAGAATGGAAATTACTACAGCATACAAATAGCTCTCTAACACAGTAGCAATGTTTGCAATAATTGTCAGTGCCTAGAATAATTATTCTGAAATGATAATCATTTCATTAGGGGATAATGCCTCAATTTATACAGTATGTTCCTGGATAGTCCTGGAGAATGAGAGAAATTGCACTCACAGAGTTGTAGTCAACTGATGAAATGATAATACACAACAAAGTATATGGACGGGCCAATATGGTGACTATGAAACTATGATCGTGGATGTACGTGAGTATTACAGTCCAACATAATTTCGGATGTACGAATTGAAAATGGTGCTGTGGCTTGAAGTATTACGTAAGCGAAGATACATATTACCTACTATTATTCTTCAATAAGATGAGCGAGGAATACGACAACCATGGTGGACCAATATTATTTACAAAATATTGCATACCTAGAATCATAATTTCAAATGTGGCAACTTCCAATAATAATTTAACCATGGTGGAATTCCTCATGATCAGTGGCTTTATTACTAGCCATCTTCAGTGCTAATTGGAGAGGACGTTTCCAGTCACCGTACTTCTTGGCTGACTATACTGCGCAAAACAACACGTGGTCCAGTCCATTGTTGAACTCCACGTGATCACCTGAAGATCAAATCAAAATGACGGGCAAATCAATTGCCCGGTTACGCTATAACAAATCATTCGACTTTAATGGATTACATAATGTCAGGGAGCAATCATGGCGTATTATATAGTATTCACAGCTAGCGTCATCCTGCTAAAGTACGTTGATTTCTAGGTTTAGAGCAATTCCCTTGCCTCCTCCGAAGAGTCATGTTCAACCTATTCCGAAATCAATTAATCCCCAAATTATGTCTCATTCCTGGGTACATTGCAAATGGCTTTCTACATGTATATACTATATAAAAAATCCCTTCAAGCTAATATAATAATAATATGCGGTATGTTATCATTAGAAAAGGTTCCTCATGTTCAGGGGACATTCCTGGGCAATGAGATTTTGGAGGCTGCAGCCCAGTGTTTGAAGTCAAACAACATGTTTCAATTCCCACGCTAGTTTTCTGGTGTAGACCGGACCAATCAGATTGAAAATGTTGGCACTGTCCCCAATTGGTCAACACCCACCTTTATCACCACTCCCCCATTACATTGTAAACCATGTTTGGAAGGAGAACTGGAAACTGAAGGAGTATTATGAAACATTTCGATATTCCGTAGACATGCACTTCCACTGCATTTGTTTCAAAGTCATAAAGATTATACAAACAAAACAATGGACAATACAGTTTTGTTCAGCTTAAACCATGAAAATGAATACTATATTATATATCAAGTGAAAGATAACAGGTGGAATTGAAGAGATTAATGGTACTACTCAAAATAGGCATAATAATAAGATCAGCCAGTGAACTAATAGAGAGAATGGAGATATCAATCACAGTAACTGTTTTGCTTACACTATTAACTAGTGTAAGAGTTGTCTGTGGGCAATGTGCCTATGAAGATGGCTACGATGATCCCTTGGAAGTCCTGAACTCCATCAAAGCTTATCCTGACAACTATCAACAAATCCTCAATGCCTACTACCCCATCAATAGAGCAAAGCCATCTAGTGTCATCATAGCCTACTTCATCAACTACACAGACCCACTTCCTGAAGAGTGCTCACTTGGGACCTATCCATGGAGGACACATCCGGGAATAAACTCCAGCCATTACAATATGATGTGGTACATGTGGACCACTACTCCTATTCGCTGTGTGGGAACAGATTACATTTTCTTGGAGTTTGGCGAATATCTACCAACAATGAATTTCTATTTTCTATTCAACAAATCTTCACCTTTCTACCCACCATCACAAATCGCTTGCATCAAAACCCCACTCATTATCCCTGGAAATTATGAGATTTTAGGCGATGTTACTACTAAGGTAAGTATTATTATTATTGTAGTACTCAAACTTGAACATTGCGAGAGAGTGAATATTGCCAGTTTTGTTCTATAAATCCAGTTGTTACATGATTGGTTTGAGTTCAAAGGACTGCATTTGTTTTGGCTATTCCACTATTTAATGTGGATTATAGATATGTCATGTTTGTGATAATATAGAGCTATAAATCTCATTAGAATTTTCTATGACACACTGTTTGTGTCATGTGACAGTTATTCGGAATCATGCAAGGACATGGAAGTTGCTTGTTTTCTCGAATGCTTAAATTTTGAAGTGATACATTTCAGGTGCCATAACTTAAAAACAGAAATAGAAAGAACTTAAGAACAAAAATAGATATGAATAATAGATAATGTCATTTTCTATTCTTTTGTAAGGTTTTCAAGTTTTAACTACCTCCTCTTATGTGTTAAAATGACTATACATACAACAATTCCGACCTCCTTAACAAACTTAACAACAACTTTTACCAGTCTATTATTAATAGAGTAAATCATGTGTGCACGGTCATCATTATCATCAAATTAATATACTCACATGTAACCAATAAATGTCTAACCCCTCATTATTGTCATGAAATGTAACATTATTCCAATGACTATTAGAATTCTTTTATCAATCAATACATAATACAGATATCGTCAACAATTTCAAGACAACTACAAAGACAATATGAAGAGAAACCATCAGGAGTGCTGTACATGCACTTGAGCTCTGAGAAGTGGCCTCAATATGACGTTCGGCTTTACAACTATATGCCTCAAGGGGGTTTACATGATGGTTTGACAGAGGGTGGATTCTATTACCTAATAGGTACTCTTGCATTCTTGGCTCCCTTCCTACTCTACACCAAGGGAGGACAACTGATCAAGAGTCTACAACAAAGTAGGAGCAAAGCTAAAGTACCATTCTTCTGGGCTGTAGCAAGTCTTGCTCATGTCTTCAACATTTACATGATACTCAAATTTCTCATAGCTACATGTCATCCATATAGACCACATGGTTTCAGGATACAGAACTGTACTTCTACAAGCATTACTATAGGATATCTTGTCACTTTGAGTATACCAGTTGCCTACATTCACAGCAAGTACATCACATTTCCTATTCCCAAGACATGGAGCATACTTACAACATACTGTGGAAGGAGACAACATAGAATCATTACAACAATATCTCTTTGGGGGAATTACACAGGTGTAGTGGGTCTATTAGCATGTCTTCCATTTCAGCTCTTGTTAGTGAGTGCTAATCCACACTTGTACGGATTTTCCATTCTCACAGTGTGGTGTGCAATGTTTGTGTGCATCATCGTAACATCCATTCCCTTTACCATTGATCAAATCTTCATCAAAGAAGAGGAATACAGAATCACACCAAAACAAGCACTTCGACAGATACTGTTACTCATGTTTATAGCAGTACTTGTCTTTGGATTTGGATCACTAACATTCAGTATTACACTTGTACTACATTTGAGTAAATATGGAGAAGAGACTCATAGTTTCACAAAATCTCTCTACTTTGTACTACGCTACACTGCCCTACCAATAGCATCATGGATGATGCAGGTGTTGTATCACAAAGTGAAGTTGGAGATGAGGCAAATTTTTCAACGACAAAACTTTCAGTAGATAGCACATTTGATATCGGTAAAAATGTGCAGCAGTATGCTATGCTCTCCCTTTTCATTTTATATAGTTATCTTTAATTTTCGATAATGTTCCACACACAACAATATGCATAATCACATTACAATTAATATTGACATACTCCTTTTGTATGTAGGCATAGCACTTGCAATTCTATACTTTATGATTCAAATGGTATTATATAAAAGTTCTATAACATACGTTTATGTGTAGGTGATTGAAGAGATGCATGGTACTGTCCCCCAAATGGTCAAACCCGACCTCTGTCACCCCCTCCTTCTCACATCAATCACCAAATTTGGAATGATAGAAACTGAAGGAGTTCGAAGATTGCTATGATGATCTCTTGGAAGTGCCAAAGTCCATTAAAAGCTTACATACCATCAACTATCATGCAAACTCCTCAATGGCTTCTACCCTGCTCCATCAATCGGACTAAACCATCTAAGGTCATCATAGCCTACTTCACCAACTATAAAGGCCCACTTCCTGAAACGTGCTCATTTGGGACCTATCCATGGAGGACATACCCGGGAATACACTACACTTATCACAACATAGATTTGTCCTTAGTACTGCGTTCAGCACCTCAGCGAAGGTGACAGCTGCTTCGTCGGTTGATATTGCGTCCCCATTCAAGGCGGATAATGAGAATTCTAGGGATTTCTTGATTTCAGAGTCGATTTTTGACCAATTGACGTTACGTTGCTATTTAAACAATCATTCTGGACGGTTCTGGTCGCCGCGGTTGACACGGGGATTGGACCTTCCGCCATTTTCTAATCACGTGTTACCATTATGCTACATTTGAGTAAATATGGAGAAGAGACTCATAGTTTCACAAAGTCTGTCTACTTTGTACTATGCTACACTGCCCTACCAATAGCATCATGGATGATACAGGTGCTGTATCACAAAGCGAAGTTAGAGATAAGGCAAATGTTTCGTGGACAAAACTTGCAGTAGAAGCACATTTGATATCAATAAGTGCACCAGTACTAGCATTCAGTGTTCATGCTATTCATTTTAGTTATCATTTCGACAATAATATTATACAACACTATGTGCATAATAATCACATTTCAATTGTATGACACATGCTTTACTTCATATGTTGAATTAACTCTTGCAATTTATGTTATGATTCATATGGCGGTACTATAATTATTATTGTAATAATGCATAAAAATACAGATAATTTAAAGGATGGTGCTCTACTGTTATAATAAATATAGCATTTTGATTAAGATGTTAGGGACGATAATAATTTTACAACAAAAAATCATTGTGTACTTCAGGTCATACATAATATATACATTTAACTAGTTCATAATTTTTTTTCATTTCTTTCTGAATCAATAAAATCTGTTTTTACTGACAACATATGCAATTGTAATTCTGGCACCCCCAGTTATGGAAGCTGCAGTTTCTGTACCCAGCTGTATCACTATTAAATAATAATAATTATAGTGATTAAAATGTAGATATTAGTATCAGGTTTAGTTGGCAGTGAATTTGAAAAACAATAATATTATCATAATTGCTGTCTTCATGAATCACACGTTAATCATCCTCATGCACTTGAGCATGATTCACACATGTGTGTCACTTATACACGGTTGTGCTCTAGGGAAGCAAATTCGACCAGTTAAAAGACATAAACCCTGGCAATGATGCTCGTAATTCTCTCAGTTATTACAATTATTATACATTACACATAACATCTACATAAAGTTCTTTTACTCTATGATACTCAAGTATGCAACAATAGTATAATACAGTAAATATAAATATACAGTAAATATAAATACCACATAAAACCTTTGCTATTGACATTATACTATCATTTGTATTCTCAAAGGTATCTTCCTGGATGATACTGATCTTCATTTCATAAGTTTCAACAGGTGAGTAGCTAAGTAGGCATTAGTGGTTGATCTTGGCATAATTTAGATATTCATTATAATTGTTGTTTAGCAAGAAAATGTCTCAGAGGTGGATTATAACTACATCAGTGGTACTGTCACTTCTTGTTGTGAGTGGAGTCGTCCTCGGGGGATGGGCCCAGCCTGACTGTCGTGATGCCTACAAAATAATGAATTCTATCAAAGGTGATCCTGACAACTTTCAACAACTCCTCAACGCCTTCTACCCCATCAATTGGGCTAAACCATCTGATGTCATCATAGCCTACTTCACCAACTACACAGACCCACTTCCTGAAGAGTGCTCACTTGGGACCTATCCATGGAGGACATACCCGGGAATAAACTACACTTATCACAACATATTATATTGGTACATGAGGACCACTGCTATCATTTTTGACATTGCCGGGAATATAGAATTGATGGAATTTGGTGAATACCTCCCAACTATGACCTACTACCAGCTGTTCAACAAAACTTCACCTTTTGTCTTGCCTACTCAAATTTCGTGCATTAAAATATCATTGGAATGTAAGGAATTGGGAGATCTTGGTACAGTCACCACACAGGTGGGTATTTTTGTTTGTTGTACACTTGTGGTCAACATCAAAGGAAAAAGTATGCCTGTATATTGTCAATTGCACACTTTTTTGACCACAAGTATGCAATATTTGCTAATCGCCCATGACTAGTCATAACAATCTACTGCTAACAATGATCAATTATCATTTTGGCATACACTACATCTGACAAATTATACAAGGTCCAACATAACTGAATAAGTATAAATTCTAAAAGCCCGATAATAGTTTGTCCATGTACACCCCTTCCAGAGAAAAGTCAGTGTGCTGAACAAGGTTGAATGGAAAAATTAATAAAGGTAAATAATTAATCCTACTTCCAGGGTAAACAAGGCGTATGTATTGCTGAAGTCATAATATATTAGAAGCATAAGCAGCGTTCTTGGTGGATATGGCTAACCGCCCTGTCGCTATGAATGCCTATCTCTTGGTTCGACTTCTCCCTGGAAGATGACGATTGTGAAGACATGACGTGCAGCTGAATGGGCACTCACTGGCTTTTGGGCTGGTAAGGCTTCATCTGTTTATCTATAAATTGTTGTCTTTCAGGGAGAAATTGAACCATGAGGCTGGCATCTTTGGCAAAGGATTGTTTCACCGTTAGGACGAATTAAGTGGAACCATAAGACAAGAGCAATTACACAAGAGAGGGATCGACTACTGTAATCTATACTGCTAAATACACTTTGTCAAAGTTAACGCTTAGGGGTATGTACAACAAGCCAGTTACTGTACGGGGAAGTGAGCATTGGCACATTTATTGCTCGAGTCCCGAGGGCGTGAAGCGCCCAAGGACAAGTGCAATAAAGAGAGAGCAATTACACAAGAGAAGGAGAAACTAAACTGTAGTCTATATTGCAAAATACACCTTTTTCAAAGTTAACGCTTAGGGGCGTGTACAACAAGCCAGTTACTCTACGGACTTATTGCACTTCGGGTGCGCCCTCGGGACTAGAGCAATTAATGTGTCACTGCACACTTCCCAGTACAGTACCTACTACATAAAGCATGGTAATTGTCAGTGACCAAATGTGCATTGTAGGTATCCTTCCAGTTAATAGTGTGTATATATTATAACAATAATTATACCTACTAGTCTATATAACATCATTGCATTCAATTATTATCCATGAACAGTCAATTGGAGAATATCCTACATGACAATACTGACTATATCAGTGCTAATGAAATATTTTATCTTTACAGTGTGTATAAATGACATGAATTCCTCATTTATACTAACAGATAAAATCAATCATATCACAAGAGGAGCACTATTCAAAGGTGAAAGACAGCAGCAAACTAACAAGAGTGTTCTATAAGACACTCGCCAAAGGAAGTCCAGTAGTGGATGTTCGGACTAGGGATCAGTTGCTACCAATTAGCCATTATCGTCGCTCACATAATAAACAAACAAATGAGAATGCTGGAACTGCAATTGTGGCCCTATTAGTTATTGCAACACCTTACATACTCTACTTCGCTGGGAAGAAACAGCTAGAGAGTCTACAACAAAGTAGGAGCAAAGCTAAAGTACCATTCTTCTGGGCTGTAGCAAGTCTTGCTCATGTCTTCAATGTTTACATGGTAGCCAAATTACTGACAGCAGCCTGTAATGACAATAATAAAATAAAGCATGCTAAAAATAGAGAAGAGGCTTGTTTCTGGATTATTACAGTATTCGTATATATACACATTGTAAGTGGCATTTCAGCCTACATTCACTGCAAGTACATTACATTTCCCATTCCCAAAACATGGAGCATTTTTACAAAATGTTGTGGAGGATATCAACACAGAATCATTACAACAATATCTCTTGGGGAATTTACATGTGTGTAATGGGTTTATTAGTATGTCTTACACATACACTTCTACCAATAGGAGCTTGGATCATCCGCAGAATTGCAGTGAAAGTTAGACAGACAGTACAACAGATGTTGAATATACAAGATGAAAACTGATCCACTTTTATCAACAACAACATGCTGTTCATATGTTTACATTTGCATGTAGTCAGCATCCAAAATACAGCAATATGTACATCACATCAGTAGGCATTACCAAAATGCAAATGGATATTATATAAATAAATGTGCATTAATGGGTTCTATTATGAGGTTTGTATTTTTCTTTGTTTTTTAAAGGCATTGTTAAACAAACAATTATCACTTACAATATAGTATAGGTCATCATGAGTGTACTGAGTAACATATGACCATGTGGATTATGGGATGCATGTGACTCAGCAGATGCACAGTGTCCATCATAGGAGCAGTAATCCTATATGAGATGGCGGCATGCAGCCTTCACCTAGGTCCTATATAATATACTGATCTCATATAATGTCATTGGCATGTTTTAATTCACTCTAGGCTTCACGATCAATTATTGATAGATCGCAGCTTGCTATAATAGATTTGGACTAGTCAAATCTATGTACATGTCCATTTGAAATTGTGACTTCAGAACAGTCAAATGGAGCTGCACAGTCATGTTGAAAGACGGCATGAGTGTCCTGTGTGAGGATCAGGTGGAGCAAGAGTGTGTGTACTCAAAAACCATACATTTAAGATAGAAAGACTGCAGTATACATTAAAACACTACAATATTCTTAAAGAATGGAAATTACTACAGCGTACAAATAGCTCTTTACCACAGTAGCAATGTTTGCAATAATTGTTAGTGCCTAGAATAATTATTCTGATATATATGATAATCATTTCATTAGGGGATAATGCCTCAATTTATATGTTCCAGGATAGTCCTGGAGAATGAGAGAAATTGCACTCACAGAGTTGTAGTCAACTGATGAAATGATAATACACAACAAACTATATGGACGGGCCATTATGGTGACTATGAAACTATGATCGTGGATGTAAGTGAGTATCACAGTCCAACATGTACATAATTTTGGATGTACGAATTAAAAATGGTGCTGTGGCTTGAAGTATTACATAAGCGAAGATACATATTACCTTATATTATTCTTCAATAAGATGAGCGAGGAATACGACAACCATGGCGGACCAATTTACAAAATATTGTATACCTGGAATCATGATTTCAAATGTGGCAACTTCTATGATCAGTGGCTTTATTACTAGCCATCTTCAGCGCTAATTGGAGAGGACTTTCCAGTCATTGTACTTCATGTCTGACTATACTGCGCAAAACAACACGTGGTCCAGTCCATTGTTGAACTCCATGTGATCACCTTAGGATCAAGTCAAAATGGCCGGCAAATCAATGGCCTGGTTACGCTATAACAAATCATTCGACTTCAATGAATTACATAATGTCAGGGAGTAATCATGACGTAATATAGAATATTCACAGCTAGCGTCGTCATGCAACTGTCTGTTAATTTCTAGGTTTAGAACAATTCCCTTGCCTCCTCTAAAGAGTCATGTTCGAACTATTCCATACCCGATTAATCCCCAATTAATGCTTCATTCCTGGGTACATTATAAATGGCTTTCTACATGTATATACCATATAAACAAGTAATTCGAGTTTAAAAACTCGTGGGACTGCCGCCCCCCGCATTTGAATTACTTGGCGTCTTTGTTAGGTTTAGAAGAACCTTCGCTGAAGTTATTACGTTTGGCGGAGCTTCAGCGCACGAATTCTAGCCCAATTTCAAATTGTCGGCGTTCGAAATCAGCCATCTTTATTTCGCGCAATATAAATTCTAATATACATTCATTGTTGCAGTTACGCATAGGAACACATATTATATATATAATATATACTATTATATATAATATTATCTATCTATATATCGGACGAGCGTTACATACCGGAAGTTGAAATGAAATCAATATAGGGCTGCAAATCCCTTCAAGCTAATATAATAATAATATGCGGTATGTTATTATTAGAAAAGGTTCCTCATGTTTGGAGGACTTTCCTGGGCAATGAGATTATAGGAGGCTGCAGCCCAGTGTTTGAAGTCAAACAACATGTTTCAATGTAGACCGGACCAATCAGATTGAAAATGTTGGCACTGGCTCCAACAGCTCAACACCCACCTTTATTACCACTCCCCCATTACATTGTAAACCATGTTTGGAAGGAGAACTGGAAACTGAAGGAGTATTATGAAAAATTTTGATATTCCGTAGACATGCACTTCCACTGCATTTGTTTCAAAGTCATAAAGATTATACAAACAAAACAATGGACAATACAGTTTTGTTCAGCTTAAACAGTGAAAATGAATACTATATTATATATTAAGTGAAAGATAACAGGTTGAATTGAAGAGATTAATGGCACTACTCAAAATAGGCATAATTATAATAGGATAAGCCAGTGAACTATTTGAGAGAACTAATTGAGAGAATGGAGATATCAATCAAAGTAACTGTTTTGGTTACATTCATATCTAGTGTAAGAGTTGTCTGTGGGCAAGGTGCCTATGAAGATGGCTACGATGATCCCTTGGAAGTCCTGAACTCCATCAAAGCTTATCCTGACAACTATCAACAAATCCTCAATGCCTACTACCCCATCAATAGAGCAAAGCCATCTAGTGTCATCATAGCCTACTTCATCAACTACACAGATCCACTTCCTGAAGAGTGCTCACTTGGGACCTATCCATGGAGGACACATCCTGGAATGAACTCCAGCCATTACAAAATCATGTGGTACATGTGGACCACTACTCCCATTCGCTGTGTAGGAACGGATTACATTTTTTTGGAATTTGGTGAATATCTACCAACAATGAGTTTCTATTTTCTATTCAACAAATCTTCACCTTTCTACCCACCATCACAAATCGTTTGCATCAAAACCCCAATCATTATCCCTGGAAACTATGAGATTTTAGGAGATGTTACTACTGAGGTATGTATAATAATTATTGTAGTACTCAAACTTGAACCTTGTGAAGGGGTGAATATCGCCAATTTTGTTCTATAAATCCAGTTGTTACATGATTGGTTTGGGATCAAAGGACTGCATTTGTTTTGGCTATTCCACAATTTAAGGTGGATCATAGATATGTCATGTTTGTAATAATATGGAGTTATAAATCTCATTAGAGTTTGCTATGACACACTGTTTGTGTCATGTGACAGTTAGTATACAGAATCATGCAAGAAAACGGAAGTTGCTTGTTTTCTCGAATGCGTAAATCTCAAAGTGATACATTTCAAGTGCCGTAACTTAAGAAAAAAATCAATCATCCTCATAAACAGCCTATGAATTCAAACGTGAATTTTATGGGCATTTTGCTTCATTCGTATCACAATTTCCTTGCAATCAGGCCCAAATTTGAAATGAATAAGGACGTATTAAAATCATGTACTCATCAAGTATGATATTTCAGCAATAGACAATGTGTTGTCAAAGTTTTATATACCATCATTATATATAATATATATATATATATATTTAAAAACAGAAATAGAAAGAACTTAAGACCAGAAATTAATATGAAATAATAGATAATGTCATTTTCTATTCTTTTATAAGGTTTTCAAGTTTTAACTACCTCCTCTTATGTGTTCAAATGACTATACATACAACAATTCCGACCTCCTTAACAAACTTATCAACAACCTACCAGTCTTTTATTAATAGAGTAAATCATGTGTGCAAGGTTATGATCAAATTAATATACTCACATGTAACCAATAAATGTCTAACCAATCAATATTGTTATGAAATGTAACATTATTCCCATGACTATTAAACGTTAACCAATCTACTCTTAATTATTACAATCATGAGTAAAATTTAGAATTCTTTTAACAATGCCTTCTCAATACATAATACAGATATTGTCTACAATTTCAAGACAACTACAAAGACAATACGAAGAAAAATCATCAGGATTGCTGTACATGCACTTGAGCTCTGAGAAGTGGCCTCAATATGACGTTCGGCTGGACTACCATATGCCTCAAGGAGGTAAACATGATGGTTTGACAGGTAGTGGATTCTATTACCTAATAGGTACTCTCGCATATTTAGCTCCCTTCCTAGTCTACACCAAGGGAGGACAACTGATCAAGAGTCTACAACAAAGTAGGAGCAAAGCTAAAGTATCATTCTTCTGGGCTGTAGCAAGTCTTGCTCATGTCTCCAACATCTATATTTTATTCAAAATGTTCATACTTGGATGTAATCCATATAGACCACATGGTGTCAGGATACACAACTGTACTTATGCAAGCATTACTATAGGATATCTTGTCACTTTGAGTATACCAGTTGCCTACATTCACAGCAAGTACATCACATTTCCTATTCCCAAGACATGGAGCATATTAACAAATTGTTGTGGAAGAAAACAACACAGAATCATTACAACAATATGTCTTTGGGGGATCTACACGGGTGTAGTGGGTCTATTAGTATGTCTTCCATTTCAACTCTTGTTAGTGAGTGCTAATCCACACTTTTACGGATTTGCCATTCTCACCGTGTGGTGTGCAATGTTTGTATGCATCATCGTAACATCCATTCCTTTCACAATCGATCAAATCTTCATCAAAGAAGAGGGATACAGAATCACACCAAAACAAGCACTTCGACAGATACTGCTACTCATGTTCATAGCAGTACTTGTCTTTGGATTTGGATCACTAACATTCAGTATTACACTTGTACTACATTTGAGTAAATATGGAGAAGAGACTCATAGTTTCACAAAGTCTGTCTACTTTGTACTACGCTACACTGCCCTACCAATAACATCATGGATGATACAGGTGTTGTATCAAAGAGTGAAAGAGACAATGCGACAAATTGTCTCATTTGACCAGTAAAATATTGCTATTACAGAGGTCTAGCAGTACATTATGTATCTCGGTCAGGCATACATAAGAACTACAAAATTTTTGCAAGGTTACGTATGATAATACATTGTATAGCAGCCGCATGATTATATTATACTATTTTGTTATCCTTTGATTTGACTTAGAATGTGAATAACAAGCATTAATTACTAAGGTTGCTTAATTAATTCAATGGCGAGACAATTAAAGCATATGTTATAATCTCTCATGGTCTTGCAATGCTATTTTATTGGTACTAGTGCTCATTACTGAATTAATCTAACATATTATGTAATTTGTTTAATTATTATAATTTGCATTATTAGTTCATGGGTTGATCTAGAATAACTTCTGGGAGAATGCCCTTCATGGAGGTTAAAATTTCATTGAATCATGCACACATTACACCTAATAATAGCAATTTGCTGTACAATATTATATGACATACACCACATGCATGTCTCACTGATAGTACATGTAACATCATGCACATTATATTCTGATGATCAGACTCTAATATAGTCTGACATAGCCCAGACCCTTCCGGCCTCCATTTTACTACGGTGCGGAAAGGGTCTGGTACATTTCCTATACCTGGCTTGTTCCGCCCACGCTCTCTGCAAGGTGTGAAGATCATAACTTAACACCTACAAAGTGTTACTATCCAACGTGTGATGTTTATTTTGCGATTTGACAATTTTGACATAGATCTAGAACTAGAATTTCCCGAATTCCCATTCAATATAGCAGGTTTTCTGAGGTCAAAATACCAGTTTATGCTCGACATCTTCCTTAACGCATTGCAAGGCACAGAGATCATGCTGAACATCGCCTAGAAATTCGACCTGTGGAAGAAAAATCGTGCCTTCTGGTCAATCATGAGAGAGGCTAATGGCATTACAAATCGACAAAATCGACTTTGCACGTGTGTATCCTCTAAGGAGATCGAGCACACTAACAGTCCATAAATAAGAGACTTCCCAAAACCAGTCAGTGGTGATTCAAGGACATTTCTAGAGACAAAATGTCCAATAGCTGAAAACGGTTCTTCTATCAAGAACTGGTATCCGTGATCATTCACTACTTTGCTGACTAAATCTCTAGCTACAACCTCAAGAGCAGGTACAGTGTACAACACACACTTCACACACATACACACACACACACACACACACACACACACACATACACACACACACACACACACACACACAAACACACACACACACACAGAGAGACATAAACACATTTAGATTTACTAATAAAATGGATATTTCAAATGGGACATATAGCACAATGCATCTATCCTGTAGAGTAGATAGATATTAAATTACCATAACATTTTCCAAACATCACACTTTAAGTACAGCAGGTGCCAAGCAATATTCATAACATTATTTTAATGTTGCACACTGCGGCCAGTATATACATATATATTATATTTTATTATACATTAAAAATGTACATATTTTAATATATACAAACTATGAAGACCAGATACCTCATTGGACAATATACCCCTGTAAAAATACATTCTGAGCGTGGTATGTGCATATAATAAAATTTTGCATAATGCAGTTACTACAACTGATACTGTAGTACCATTGCTGCATAGAATTACGTACATAGAGTTAATACAACATTGGGCAACCAATATTAAGTACAGTGGAATATGATCGCCACGATATTCAGTTGGGTGTTATAGAATGGGTTGCTTCACGGTACAAATTCTGGTGGCAATTATATCTCTCCAAGTCATCTCTGGAAACTGTGTCAGAAACAGAGTTTGTTACTATCCTATAGAAATAATCAACTCCATCAAAGCTTATCCTGACAACTATCAACAACTCCTCAGTGCCTTCTACCCCATCAATCGGGCTAAACCATCTAGTGTCATCATAGCCTACTTCACCAACTACACAGACCCACTTCCTGAAGAGTGCTCACTTGGGACCTATCCA
The DNA here is from genome assembly GCA_964020155.1 of Chondrilla cf. caribensis. Classification (NCBI taxonomy): domain Eukaryota; kingdom Metazoa; phylum Porifera; class Demospongiae; order Chondrillida; family Chondrillidae; genus Chondrilla; species Chondrilla cf. caribensis. Next base: position 3,581,207 of record OZ026559.1, read on the forward strand.
TGGAGGACATACCCGCAAGTAAACTACACCTATCACAACATTTATTGGTACATGTGGACCACTTCTCCTATATGGTGTGTGGGGACGAATTTCAAATTTACGGAGTGGGGTGAATATCTACCAACAATCACTTTCTACCTTCTACTCAATGAATCTTCACCATTTTACCCGCCATCACGGATTGCTTGCATCAAAACTACACTACTTCCTGATCGCAAGGCAACGTTAGGAGCCGTCACTGTACAGGTATGGGTTTTAGTATCTTTCTAGACAATGTTGCATGAGCCGCAATATCAAAGCCCAGGTCCCTTGGGGGCTTCTCATAGTGAAACCTGTCGTCAAGGGCAGGTATGTCCAGTCATTTCGTCTAATTCGGAGGGATGAAAATATATTAACATCATTCCTCGAAAGTTTATTCCATTGTAGTGACTTTGTAGATAGTGTCGATTGATTACAGAATAAGCCCCTCTTCCCATCGCCCTATCTATCCACACTACAAAGGCGTGAAAGAGGCAAAAGGACTTTGGCGATTGCTGCTTCGTGGTACAAATTTTTAGAACTTTAGCAAAGTCTCTTTCGAACATATGAAGGACGCCCAAGCAATTTGAGTGCAGGGGAGGCAACCTGGCGCAGTTTTGAGCTAGAATTACTTTTCGTTTTCTTCTCCTGCGCTGATTCTAGTACTGATTTAAGCCTTCTTGAGACAAATGATCTAGCATCAGTGTCAATAACACTTATATCGCTTCAATCTGTGTCCACTACAATCCTCTCACTTGCAGATCTGCTACTGCAGCAGAGCTGTTAAACACGATGTCAGCTTCTTAGACTGGTTCCTTTACCACTTCGTCAAATAATATTGTTGCTATATTGCCCAGTGCATCTCCAATCTTATTGTGATGCTGGGTATAGAATAGTAATTAATAGCCATTGATTGTTATGCCTTGCTTTGGCATGCTTTGACATTCACCTCTTCTTAACAATCCAGATATTGTCAGTAATTTCAGAAGAACTCCAGAGAAAATATGAGAAGAAATCTTCAGGAGTTTTGTACATGTTCTTAGATGTTAATAAACATACTCAATATGACTTCCGGCTTTACAACATTATGCCTCAGCGAGGGCCCTACAATAGGACTCCAAAAGAATTCTATCTTCTAATCAGCACTATTTGTGGACTAGCTCCCTTCCTACTCTACACCAAGGGGGGACAACTGATCAAGAGTCTACAACAAAGTAGGAGCAAAGCTAAAGTATCACTCTTCTGGGCTGTAGCAAGTCTTGATCATGTCTTCAATGTTTACATGATAATTAAATTCCTCACAGGAGCATGCTATCTGTATATCAACACCATTGGCTGCAAAGTGTTCAGCCTTACTTTGGGATACGTGATTGTCACTTCAGGCATTATGGCCTACATTCACAGCAAGTACATCACATTTCCCATTCCCAAAACATGGAGTATGTTCACAAAATGTTTTGGAAGAAAACAACACAGAATCATTACAACAATATCGCTTTGGGGGATCTACATAAGTGTAGTGGGTCTTTTAGGATGTCTTCCATTCCAACTCTTGTTAGTGAGTGCTAATCCACACTTGTATGGATTTGGCATTCTCACAGTGTGGTGTGCAATGTTTGTATGCATCATCGTAACATCCATTCCCTTCACAATTGATCAAATCTTCATCAAAGAAGAGGAATACAGAATCACACCAAAACAAGCACTTCGACAGGTATTGCTACTCATGTTCATAGCAGTACTTGTCTTTGGATTTGGATCACTAACATTCAGTATTACACTTGTACTACATTTGAGTAAATATGGAGAAGAGACTCAGAGCTTCACCAAATCTCTCTACTTTGTACTACGCTACACTGCCCTACCAATAGCATGGTGGATGATACAGGTGCTGTATCATAAAGTGAAGTTGGAGATGAGGCAAATTTTTCAACGACAAAACTTTCAGTAGATAGCACATTTGATATCAGTAAAAATGTGCAGTACTATGCTATGCTCTCCCTTTTCATTTTATATAGTTATCTTTTCAATAATGTTCTACACACAACACTATGCATAATCACATTACAATTAATATTGACATACTCCTTTTGTATGTAGGCATAGCACTTGCAATTCTATACTTTATGATTCAAATGGTATTATATAAAAGTTCTATAATATACGTTTATGTGTAGGTGATTGAAGAGATACATGGTACTGTACTCCAAATGGTCAAAACAGACCTCTGTCACCCCCTCCCCCTCACATCAATCACCAAATTTGGAATGATAGAAACTGAAGGAGTTCAAAGATTGCTATCATGATCTCTTGGAAGTGCCAAAGTACATTAGGGCTTACATACCATCAACTATCATGCAAACTCCTCAATGGCTTCTACCCTGCTCCATCAATCGGACTAAACCATCTAAGGTCATCATAGCCTACTTCACCAACTACACAGACCCACTTCCTGAAACGTGCTCATTTGGGACCTATCCATGGAGGACATACCCGGGAATACACTACATTTATCACAACATAGATTTGTACATGTGGACTACACAGCTATCTATAATATTATACATATCATATAATATCATTGAAAATGAAGGAGTACTGCATGAATTTGGACAAAATATGCAAACAATGTGAATGATAATAGTTTCACACCAAACACAATGCTGCCAACCATCCATAATTATTTGTAATTGTGCTGAAATCAGGATTTCTCTCCTTTACATGCTAAAGGAGCGACTTGTACAGAGTATGCTCTCGTACATTTGATAATTCATTCATGCTATGAACAAAATTTAGTTCTTCATCCTATGAAAATTTATCCTCGGGTTGCGTAGTATGGAGTATCTATGGTGCAACCATGGGGCAAGGTGGACACATAGAAGTCCCTTAAGTCAGCCAATTGAAAACCAGCCAGATTTCCTGTTTACGTGGATGCTTCCACCTGGAATCACAGCTAATACTTGTGGACCATCTTTCACCTACTGTAGGCTCTGACAAGACCACTTCAGTGCAGCATACGCGAGTTTTACTGATCATGTGATGGTCCCATTGGCAGGCACCCTCCATTACACTTCAAAGTGCACTTACAAGAGATGATCAAAACACTTTTCTGCTCAATCATAAGTGTGTAAGTACGATAAATTGACCATGAACGGAATTACTGGCTAACTAGTGGTTTACATGCAATTATATATGGAGGGCAGAGTGTAGGCGTGTAGTGTAGGTGACCCGTGGTGATAACATTTAGGTCACACACCAAATGTGCATTGTAAAAATTGAAGCTATTTCCTGGATATTGGAATGCAACAGCTATGAATCTAACAGACAATCCACCTGCTTGTATAGGACATCATAATAATATATTGTGCAACAGTATGGAACATGCAAAACACATGACACATGCATGAATTTGTAGTATAGTAAGCTTCACTTTAGATGATTCAATGATTATGGTGATCTTACATAGTTATTTATAGTATTAATTCATAAACTTCATGATTTGAACACACTGTCAATTGAAAATGGTTTTATACCCACGTCATTATCAGAGCAATGGACCTGCTATATATATATTATACTTGTCAATAAAGTATATAACTAGTCTAATTTTAACACAATATAAAGTCTTTGTCTCCACTATGAGAGCAGCGAATATACCAAGTGTTATAGTAATATTAAATTGACAATGTATGATGACTGAGTTGAGTGAACATATGTATAATAATGTGTACATGTGTACACAGTGTATATACAATTCATCGAGACATATTTTAAAGATGGGTAGGTTGAAATATATCAACATCTAAAACAGCTTACAAAAAACAAAGATGGTTGTAAGCAGACAACTGTTTGAGGATCGTGACCATCTTGGCCAGTATCAGTACAAACCCACTCAGGTACATAGGCACACCATCCACCTCAGTCTGGATAGTTGAATGCATTAGCCATGAAGCTGTCTCAAACTTGTGGTGCCACTGGCAGTATGCAGCCCACACAGGTATGCGTACAGCCCACACATGTACACAATACACATTGCTGCATGTGCTCAAATGTATATCCATGTAATTATTCGAATACAGAGCTGGCTGGAGATACAAATTACCAGTGAGCATCCCACACATACTGTTACACTCCTCCAATACCTAAGGTAGCTAATTAGTAATTAATTACGTGTACACGGCTTTAATTAGGTAAAATGTAGTAGATAAATCCCTCCTTGGGATGGTACATGAGAAGTGTCTGTTATGTTCACCCCAACATTATAGGGCATTACGTAATAATATATCATGCACATTAGGGGATAGGTTCGTTAGAGTAACTGTGTATAATACACATAATATATTGTGTGTGCTCTCAACTGTTTTTACTACTGTGGCATATTATATACTCCTTTTCATCTATATATTCTTTAATATCCAACTACTATTATCTGGTATTTAAGACAATAAT
>OZ026559.1:3590673-3638173 GCA_964020155.1 Chondrilla cf. caribensis
TAAAGGTCTGGCCCCCAAACGTCTGCAGGAATCATTATAATCAAGAAAGCCATGCTCCATAGAAATTCTAGAAGTTGTGCAAATTAAGGGATATGATTAACTGGACAATTAAGCACCTTTTTGAATAGCTCAAAAAAGGGGGCGTGGCTATATAATATTTTTACCAGACCTAGCTGCAATCATGAACTAACTTATGAAACAATTCTCATATCCGTATGTTGCCCCTAAACACAGCTACATTCGGAGGTGTTTGATATTTTTTCAATGTATGGCAAAGTATAGCAGAAATTAACGTTAAGCACCTTTTTGAATACCTCATGGGAAAGGGGGCGTGTCGACGTGATAATTTTACCAGACCTAGGTGGGGACATGCACTAACTTATGAAATAATTCCCATGTCCCTATGATGCCCCTAACCACAGCTACATTCGGAGGTGTTTAAAATTTTTTCAATGTATGGGAAAGTATAGGAGAAGTTAATGTTCAACACCTTTATGAATAGCTGATGGGAAAGTGGGCATGTCTACATGATATTCTTACCAGACCTAGCTGCGATCAAGAACTAACATGAAACAACTCCCATGTCCATATGTTGCCCCTAACCACAGCTACATTCGGAGGTGTTTAATACTTTTTCAATGTATGGGAAAGTATTGAATGAAATAAATGTTAAGCACCTTTTGAATAGCTCGTGTGAAAGGGAGCATGTCAACATGATATATTTACCAGATCTAGCTAGGATCATGAACTAATATATGAAACAATTCTCATATATGCATGCTGCCCCTAAACACAGCTACATTCGATCGGAGGTGCTTAATATTGTTTCAATGTATGGGAAAGTATAGAAATAAATGTTAAGCACCTTTTTGAATACCTCGTGGAAAATGGGGCGTGTTGACGTGATAATTTTACCAGACCTAGTTGGGGACATGAATTAACTTAAATGATTCCCATGTCAATATGTTGCCCCTAACCACAGCTACATTCGGAAGTCCTTAATATTTTTCAATGTATGGGAAAGTATAGGAGAAATAAACGTTAAGCACCTTTTTGAATAGCTCAAGGGAAAGGCGGCATGTCTACATGATATTTTTACCAGACCTAGCTGCGATCATGAACTAACTTATGAAACAATTCTCATACCCGTATGTTGCCCCTAAACACAGCTACATTTGGAGGTGTTTAATATTTTTTCAATATATGGGAAAGTATGGGAGAAATAAACATTAAGCACCTTTTTGAATACCTCATGGGAAAGGGGGCATGTCGACGTGATAATTTTACCAGACCTAGGTGGGGACATGAACTAACTTATGAAATAATTCCCATGTCCCTATGCTGCCCCTAACTACAGCTACATTCGGAGGTGTTTAATATTCTTTCAAAGTATGGGAAAGTATGGGACATAAGTATAAATGTTAAGCACCTTTATGAACAGCTCATGTGAAAGGGGGTGTGTCAACATGATATATTTACCAGACCTAGCTGGGGTGATGAACTAACTTATGAAACAATTCTCATATCCGTATACTGCCCCTACCCACAGTTACATCCGGAGGTGCTTAATATTTTATTATGGGAAAGTATGGGACATATAAATGTTAACCACCTTTATGAATCTGGAATTGTTTTGTACTTAATGGACAGTTCTAGAATGCAATGTAATTCCATTATAAACTTAACACCTTGTCTAAGCGTCTTGAGCTGAAATCAGAGCTAAACTAAACATCAGTGATTCTTTATCTGCCATATTTATGCTGATGTTGTATATAGCTGTGCATGTATAATAATATTATGCAGTGTCATGTGAATATATTACTGGACATGTGCATGACTATCATGCTTTAGGCTCACACATGTACACTGCTACCTAATGGTATTGTTTACTCACGGAGTCTTACGATCTCAGAGTCAATAATTATTAATTAATAATACACATCATTATTAACTCAGTCTGCTGTTTATAACAAATACCATGTTATATTTGCTGCAGAAATGTGTACATACGATGCTGAAATCTGGTGAGTTTACAGACACAACTCACTATCATTGCTACTGTAAACTGAGTCCTGTCAGTAGACATATAGCTCAAGTTGTTCAATAGCAGCATTTTGGCCCCTATTGGAATGCAGTCAGCGAACATTGATATTGGAATCTGATTCAGTCATTTCAGATAGGATTTGCCACAGCCATGGCTGAAGTCTGTTGTCACAGCAATCGGAGGAGGAGTGACAACCTTGTCTGTCCCAAAGGGGATTGTCCATGTACCCCTTATGAGTTGGATGATAATGATCTACCTGATTCACAGTATATAATATTATAGTGGTCATCATCAACATGCTACCTCATGCATGCAAAGCTGCTACAATTCCAATTACAGTTCTAGCTCATTCCATACAGCATGTTGACAAGACAATGCCATGGAACCAGCCATTTTTCTGGTACATACCACTGTACATCAATTACCTTGTTACAAAACCAAATGTTGTCATGCACCTGCTTTCAATAGAGGCTCTTGCATTCGACATTCACATTTGTTTTACATGCATATCTAAATATAATGTATAAAATGATATATGTATGTATATGATAACCATAATATATTTCTCTTATATATAATTATATGACAGGCAATTTTGTACTATGTACACTATTGTGACTACTATTATGCTATTGTATATACAAACAGGTAAATATTATAATACTAATATAATATTATAATACTGAGCACGTGCATGACTATCATGTTCAAGAAATGTATGTACATGTACACAGCAAACTAATATAATATACATTCATAGGATTATACAGTCTATGACTTTGTGTTACATTTTGTAATTGCATACTAACAGCATCTTGATAACTATTAATATTAATAATTGTAATACTGAATTATTTGATTAATGATACACACCGGCTTCAACTGCTGTAACAGTGCCTATGTAATGTTAACAATGCTGTAGAATGTGTACGTAATTGGATACTGAAATTCGGATGATTAGCAGACAATACTCACTACCATTGCTACAGACCAAGTGCAATAGTGCTAGTAGACATACAGTTCGAGTTGTTCAATAGCAAAATCATGTCCCGACGGACGTAGCCAGCGAACCTCGATATCAGATTCAGTCATTTCAGGTAAGATTTGCCAGAACCAAGGCTGACGTCTGTTGTCACAGCAACGGGAGGAGGAGTGACAACCCTGTCCATCCCAAAGGGGATTATCCATGTACCAACTTTCACTATTAGAGTTGGAAGGAGTACCTGATTCACAGTAATAGTCATCACCAACATAAGATGGAGGACGATAGGATGAGCCACCAGCACATGGACAGTTGTAGGTACCTCCATCACCAGGGTCTCTATACCCTCCAGCCAGGGACCAGATGTGCTTGCGCTCATCATTGATTGTGTATGTAATAGACAGTCCCCCAACATAAGGTTGGTCAATGGATTTGTAGGAGCTGGAAACACTGTAGTGGAAGGCATATGGTCCATAACGAGCATACCCCACTGCTCTCCCACAAACGTGATTGTATTTGATGTTGAAAGTTGGAAATACAACTGACGTGAATCGTGTACCTGTGAGAGGACTACCACACATTCTCTTTCCTGATTGCTCTAACAGTTCCAAGTGTCTTGGACAACTAGAATTATCCTTGGTCATGTTGATCAAACCCACTCTAGTGATCCCTGGGACCAGGCACTTACCAAATTCCATGTAACAATACATCTGGTTGAGAGAGCGAGCACTGTCATAGAGGTGGCTGGTCTCAATCCAGTAGAATCCTGAAGGACTAGTTGGATCGCACAAGAGAATGAGACGACAAGAAGGAGCAGCATCCGCGCGGCTCAGTCCATGATGGCAGGTCCTCACAAAGAGATGAGTCCCTGGACTAGGGAAGATCGGGCGTCTAGTGGACACAGTGGGTCTGACTGTTCCATTGGCACTTGGTGAAGGATTCACTCTTGTTATAGGTCGAGTTGTAGGTGAGGAGTGAGTGGGTTGGGTTGTGGGACACAGTTTATCACACTCCACAACAACCTTCACTGGTTCACGATCTTCAGATGTCAAGTTCTTCAGTTCTTCTTTAGCCATCAAACGAACAATCTCACGAAGTTCATCAAGGTTGACTCCACTGGGACCTGGAGAGCCTGGAGAACCTGGAGGACCAGCTGGACCGGGGAGACCATCACGTCCTGCTACCCCATCACGACCGGGAGGACCTACCAGTGGTCCCATTGGCAGGTGTCTTGCATTACACTGTTCAAAACTTTGAGAAGAAGATGGAGATGGAGAAGGAGAAGGTTGGGGAGTTTTCCTTTGCTTCAAGTCTTGTCCACAGCAGTGCTGAGTGAAGAATACAAGAAAGAGAGCCACAGTATAGAAACAGGTCTTCTTCGCATTCATTGCGTCCAGTTCACTGAGTGAGGACAGATTGCAACTGAGCACTTGTCGTCAAAAGTGTGATGATTGAGATTCAAATAGATTTCAACTTGCTATTAGTTCCATTGGTACAATATATCACTTAGAGATAGTCATAACAAACATGCTGTGTCACATATAATTGGAATAACATTCATGACACTTCTTGTATATATAGATTTAACTGACTTTACAAATTTGCATTATATAAATTTGAATTCATTAACATACATATTATTTTAACATTATCCATCATACTAAAATAACTTCATAGAGTTAATATTATTATAGATTGTGTTAGAACTCATTATCGGTGTTCAAGCATTTTGTTTACGGTGGTTGCGATGTACATTTTAAATGGTTGAATTCTGTGTTTATGATAATGCACACAATGCCTCTTGCTAGTTAGAATACAGTCCTTATAATTTCTGTTGATTTCGGCCATATATACCAAGGCTACGATTCCATTAGATATCGATTTTGAATCATTCTCAAATCAAGACAGTCTGAGGATGTCTAAAGTACATCCTGATTTATGGACCAGTCCTTGAAGGATGGGTACAGACATGTATTGTTACAATTAGCTTTGAAGTATTGTCTGCAGACAATAAAGCTGGCATATTGTAGTGGTTGGGATTGTGGGCTAAACAGCCAACCCCCAATGTCCTTAAAAAACTTGGCAACTGGACAACATCAGATTTTTCAGTGAGAGAGATTCAAAATTATATGCAGAGAAGTTGAAATAGGTCTATACCATTGACTGGGTGGCATCATCATATAATATTATCATAGAGTGTGATAGCACTTTATATGTAGGGATGACACGAAAAAATGGCGGACCTATATCACACATGCATTACTGTTGCAAAATTATCGCCTATGAGCAGGTATTAAGCCCCTGACAGCATTTGGAAGTGGAAATTCATTAACACTCAATAACTGTTATTCACTTAAATGATAAGGGTCATGAACCTGAAGGTGATACAGTGGAACCTCTATTAAAGGACTCTCCCAATAAAGGACACCACAGAAATTACCTCCCTACAAAGGACACTCTGTAAGGTACCAAAACTAGATTTTCCTATAGTGCTAGTATATTTTCCACCTCTGAAGAGTGGACAACCTCTCTACAGTGGACAAAATACCTGGTCCCAATGTGTCCTTTATAGAGAGGTTCCACTTTATTGACAACACATTGCATTTTGGTAGCAATATTAGTATATATATTATAATCATATTATATGCATAGATATGATCTGTATTAGCGCCATATAATCTGCATAATATTATATATCATCAACATTAATCCACAAATTCATGCTAGAAATACTACAGCATACAATGGACCACCCAGCTGGAATAGCTTAATTGAATAAACATGTTTCTGATGTCACCTTGTTATGTCTAACAGTGGGCACTCCTTTGGTATTGCACACTTAGGAATGCCCACTGTGGTGTATGTTACCATTGTGTGTTGTGTGTGTGTGTGTTGTGTGTGTGTGTGTCTGTGTGTGTGTGCGCGCACGTTTGTGTGTGTGTGTGTGTGTGTGTGTGTGTGTGTGTGTGTTTTATCTGAATTTTTTTATTGCACCAAACCATCCGGCAGCTGACTGCTATCCTATCAGTGGTATGTCTTAGAGAGTTTTGGCACATTGTTGAGTACAAGTGTGTGACAGTTTGTGCTAAGAGGGGTGATGTATGAATAATATCATTATTAAGTGATGCACACAATGGATAATAATAATAAGTGTATGTCTGTTCCTGTGTAATACATCCAAGGGTTTTATTGAAATAGTGTTTTGTGATTTATGGGGAGTGCTTCTTTTTCGAATTCTCTGTTCAGGGGGTGATGTAGTATGATCAATTTCAAAACAGTCTGTGTGTGCATACACATTCAGACTGTACATCCATACAATTTTACCTTGAAATCCGTCAAGGGATTGTTGTATTCCCCCAACACAACCATGTATGTAATTGAAGACTCATGCTATAACAATCATCTCTAACTTCACTAGAGGTTGTGAGGCTTCTAGCTTTACTAATTAAGTACATACTGGTCTATTCAAAAGATTGTCATTGCAATTTAGGGGAACCCATTGTAGTGCAGCTACAGTGGTCCCGACAAAGGCATCTATTTTGGACACAGGCCTCCCTATGATGTGCACATTCACACCTACACTTGCATAGGAATCCATACAAGGGGTGTTGTGTACACATTCTCAACCATAAAAATTGCACACCTATGTACGTTTGCAATATCAATCTACAGCAGCTTTGTCAGGGGTTCATGTGAAGCATCATAGCCTTTATTATATAGCAATATATGTGTTTCCAATGTACATGTAGTGCAAAGGATGCATACATACATGCACACATTTAGTAATTGACAATGATTATAGAGAGCAATGCACAAATTCAAATATTGTCCAAAAAAAAGTCTAAAATGGCAGACATTGACACATGGGTATATACATACCGACATATTGTACATGTACATAACCACTCACAAATTGCATGGACGTGTATCGAATGAAGAAAGAACAGGAAAGCTGATATCGCCCAGAGGGTTGATTCTTCAAAAGGACTTGGACTGAGCACATTTATTATAATAAAATTTAATCTATTATCTAAATAAATATATCATAATGCTATATAAGTATAGAAGCTCCAAATTCAACTTTCTCACTAGCCCCCTAAGTGGGACGAAACTTTCAATGTGGCTCATCATTTAGGTTGTACCACACTGCTCTAAAGGTTCTCCAACAAGAAAAGAAGACTGTAACACCAGAGCCAGGTCTGGGAAGAAGACTAATCTACTCAGGCACACCATCCACCTCAGTCTGGATAGTTGAATGCATCAGCCTTGTAGTTGTCTCAACTTTGTGGTGTCACTGGCAGTACGTATGCAACCCACACAGGTATGTCCACATGTACACAATACACTTTGTCAGATGTACTCAAACATATATCAAAGTATTCGTTACAATACACAGCTGGCTGGAGATACCAATTACAGTGAGCATCCCACACGAACTACATAATATTATGTTGTGTGGGGGTTGTCTACTGTAACACTCCTTCTATATATAATGTAGGTTATTACTTGTACTCCGCTTTAATAAGGTATGCTTACTAAAGGGATCTACGCAACAACAGAGGGATGGTCTCCACATGTTAGCAGTCAGATGAAAGACAGCCAACTTATAATCAAACTACGGACTCCCTACCACTAGAGGGTACACATGGATACACTGTAGGGGACATATCAATATGTAGGGGAACCTTAAGGTCTGTATCATCTCACTCTGTACTAGAGGGCAGTATAGAATTATGATAACCTAGGAGCAACAACAACGACGACGATGTAAATAATGCATATTTGTATATAGCTGTACACTGAACAACAAAAGCGAACCACTCTATTGAAAGTGTCGCTCAAATATATACTTATACAGTTAAAAAGTATCTTTTTCTTGATATTCCAATCACGGTTAGTCAGTGTACAAAAGATCGGCAATAGACACACGCGAAATTTCGTCGAGCTGTCTTCGGACCACATCTGGAGTTCGATCCTTCTGTCATCATCTCATTCTCCTACTCCACACTGAGCTCCAGGAATGGGACATCATCTGTTCAAGGGGAATACGAAGAATCCTTCATTCTCATTTCCTTCCTGATTGATTCTCACGATTGAACAAGTTTTCGAAATACGCTCAAACAAAATGAAGGCACCGATCTCCGCCAAATACTGAACACGTGTTGTTGCACGTGATCAACGTCACATGGTGCTTATTACGTCATCAGCCTTCTACTGGTAAAATCGCCTACATTACTATGTTGCTTGTACTAAAAATGAACAGCTCTAGAATGCAATGTAGCTCCATCATAACAATAACACGTGTCAAAACGTTGAGCCAAAATCAGAACCAAAATAATTATAAGTTATTATTTATAATTATCTGCAACAGTGTCATTTCTATGAATATACCATTTCTTCCCCATTCAAATGCTCCCAATAGCCCTGTATTGAGTAGACTTATGAGTGTATATGCAGTGCCACATGACATTCATACTGAGCATGTGCGTGACTATTATGTTTCACACACACACACACACACACACACACACACACACACACACACACACACACACACACACACACATTAAGCAAAATATATAATTACATAATCTTGTGTCCTGTTTTACAATTGTGTACTCATTAATAATCATTACATGCAGATCAATTTATCTGCTGTTCGTAACAAATACATTGTAATGTATATTTGCTGTAGAAATGTGTACATCAAAGTTGATAACTGAACACTAGTTACTGTCATTATAGCTATAATAGACTAAGTATGATAGTGTTAGCAGACATATTATAGTTCAAGTTGATCAATAGCAACATTGTGGGCATTTGGACGCAGCCAGAGAACCTCGATATCAGAATCAGTCATTTCAGGTAAGATTTGCCAGAACCATGGATGATGTCTGTTGTCATAGCAATGGGTGGAGAGTGACAACCCTGTCCATTCCAAAGGGGATTATCCATGTACCACTTATCACTTGGAGGAGAATGACCACCTGATTCACAATAATAGTCATCACCAACATACAATTGAGGGTAGTAGGATAATATATTATGCATTCATTCCTATGCCCAACCGCAGCAGTGAATTCATATCATAATTTATAATAAGTGGAAAAATGATGGCTGATTTCAAAACACGGCGAATTAGAAATTAGGCTAGAATTTGAGCGAGGATACATCTAATTATACACACACTATCACACACATATATACACACACAACAAAAACACAAACAGATACAATACACTCACTATATATATATATACGACATCCACAGTACATTCATGCACATACTATAAAGTATAGATCGATCGTTTGGGGCATATCATTCCGTTCCCTCATATATCTAATAATAATGGTTCACTAAATTGACTCAGTTGAAGTATACATGAATACGGAAAGACTTCATTGCTGTACAATAATGTACTTGTCTAAATTAGCAATGCGTCAATTTCATATCAATTGATGCTATTCAACTTAGATACTACAGGCTAAGGGTGGTCACCAGCCTAAAAGAAGGACAAACTCAGGAAATTAGATGTTCTATAATTCAGTCAGCGTTGGATGGTAAAGCATTGTGTTGGAAACTTGTATACAACCAGAGTGTGATTAAGACTTGCTATGCAAGGGGCATCCTCTGTTATGTTGAAATTTCTGTACACAAGAATGGTTAATATGCTTTGGTCGTATCTGAAACAGCCGGCATTTGGTATCTCTTCTGGATATGGACCTCCTTCTGGTGGGAATATCATCAGCTTTGGGCAATGAACTTGGGAATTTGGAGGATGGATGCAATCTTGTCAAGGACACACTGTACATACTCATCGTAGAGAAAATGATGCAAGAAAGAGCAGTTACGAGAAAGGTGAAGAGTTCCTTTAACTTGGGACTTTCTGCTCATTTCACGACGAGTAACTCCAAACCTTTCGTAGGTACTGTCATAAGTGTACGCAGCATCGTAAAAATATTTTAACACTTCTGCTCTGAAAGGGAAAATTTGTAGGTCATGGAGTAGTCTTTCAGTCAATGGTGCTCTGATTCGGACACTTGCATCCATCCAGATAACAATCTCGTATTTTTGTAATGCATTGTAGACTGTCAATACCTTCCAAGCAAAATTTTTCAATGTTCTCACATGAGGAGGATATTCTTTAAAAAGAAACCTCACCACTTTTACATTGTGTAGACTAGTAAGTTGTCTCACCTCTTCATCTTCCAGACCAAGGTTGTGGACAATTATAGTTGTATTTGGGTGAAAGATTTGAGCAGAAGCTATTACGTCTTGTACTTCAGAATAGTGATTTGATGATATTGCTGTCACAATTACCATTTTACAGGCCATGAAATCAACACAGGTGCACAGATCAAGAGGTGTTTTGTTACCTAGAGTGGTTTTGTTCACTTGTCCACAAAGTTCTTCTAAAGACTTGTCTCTTCCATATTCACAGCAGGGCTCCTTGTTGAAATAAACATAAAAATTCGATAGTGTAAACTGACAGCTCATATTGAAAATAGCTGATACATTCCTGAAGAATTTCCGATCTGACATAGGATTAAGTTGCTGTTCCTTTGCTTCATTTTTGGGAAGGGTTACATTGCCTGGAGCAGAACTGGATGGATTAGGATGAATTGAATCTTCCTCCTGTACAGTTTTAATATTGGAAACATGGATAATCCCAGTATCAGCTGAAGGTACTTGTTTGTATACAAGCTTCAATACTATAAACACCACATTTATCACCAGGAACACTGTTGCATATCGAATCCAAGTATGGGGGGTCAAATATCGGACAATGCTCCTAATAGTAGCCATTCTGTTTGCCTCGATCTATTACTCTGTGGTTACTGTCAACACAAACAATTTTCTATTTGTAGGAAATGTCGTACCCTTTGGAACCTTTGTTGTAGCTACATGTCTGTATTCATCCGTATCAATTACCGATATTAATTGATGGTGCTTCCCTTGGTGTGGTGCGAAGTTCCAGTATCCACATTTAATTGGTCTAAAGTGTGGCAAAGCCTGAAGTTACAAGCCCAAATTTAATTCTCGTTTCGGCCCGCAATTTCCGAAATTCCCGTCGCAAAGGTTAAAGGCTTCGGGCGAGATATTATCAATCGAATTCTACAGCCCAAATCGGGCAAGAACTGGGTACGCTATCAAGGTACTAAGTTCTCAAACACAAAACACAAGTCGCTTACTCTTTCCGTCACGTCGGTGTAAAGTTCATTCGTTGTCAGTTTCACCGACGTCAAGGTTCATCTGTTCAACATTCGACGTTCAACGGTCAACTGTTTAGAACTATAATTAAATCTATCTAGAACTTTCGACCCTTCTATATCTCCTAGCTCCTTCAAAAGAAGGGCGGGCATTAAAAATATATCTTCGAGGGGTGAATACCGTCGTCCATTGCAGAAGCCATTTTGACAGACATTTTATATTGTGACATCACGATGAAGACCTAATTAATATTCAATATAAATTCCAAGCATCTGCGAGGTTCTGAACTTTCTTGTCAACTACTTTTATTCACTCTGCGCTATGTGCAGCGAAAACGTCAGAAATTAAATGTTTCAAGCATCATTTGAGACCATTGGTGGCGAATTCTTCAGACCCAGGTTCTAACTCTTGTCCAGCAATTGATGGAATTGTCTAGAAATTGATCAATTTTGGACCAACATGAACTTAGGAGCAACAACAACAATGAAAGCAATGTAATTAATGTTTATTTGCATATAGCTGTACAATGAACACCAAATGTGAACCACTCTATTGGAAATGTCACCTAAATAATAATATATATGCAGTTGGGCACCTCCGATTGTAGGGTTACCTTTCACACACAGAGATGAGAATTGTTTTATATATATGTTAGTTCACGTCCCTAGCTAGGCTTAGTAAAAATATCAGCTTGACACACCCACTTTCCCATGAGCTATTCAATAAGGTGCTTAACGTATATTTCTCCAATGCTTCCCCATGCATCCAAAAAAATACTAAGCACCTCCAAATGTAGCAAGTGTTATGGACAATATGTGTATGTGGGAATTGTTTAATGTTATTTCACATCACCAGCTAGGTCTGGTAAAAATATCAGCTTGACATGCCCATTTTCCCATGAGCTATTCAGAAAGGTGCTTAATGTTAATTTTCCTACACTCTCCCATACATTAAAAATATTATATAGCACCTCTGGATGTAGCTGGGGCTACAGGCAACTAATATATGGGAATTGTTTCATATGTTAGTGTTCATGTCCCTTGCTAGGTCTGGTAATCGTATCAGCTTGATTGGGACTTAGTGTTATTTTTCCTATACTCTCCCATACATTTAAAAAATTAATATTAAAAAGCTTCCATTTCTTGATAATTCAATCAGGGTCAGTCAGTCTAAAAGATCAGCAATAGTCATGAAAATTCATCAAACATTCTTCGGTCCACATCTGGAGTTCAATCCTTTTGCCATCATTTCATTCTCCTCCACACTGAGGTCCAGAAAAGAGACATCATCTGTTCATGCTAGGGGGATCCGAAGAGTCCCCATTCTTACTTCCCGATCAACTCTCACAATTGAAGAAGTTTCCAAAATATACTGAAATGAAAAGTAGGCACTCACTCTACTTGGACCTCTGTCAAATACCGAACACTTGTTTTTGCACGTGATCAACGTCACATGGGGTATAGTGCTCATTACATCATCATTCTTATACAGTTAATATTGCTTGTACTGATATTGGACATGAGCTCTAGAGTGCAATGTTTTTCCATCATAAACTTAACACCTTGTCCAAATGTCTTGAGCTGTACTCAAAACTAAACTAAACATTGGCGATTTTTAATTTCATGCTGATGTTGTATATAGTTGTGCATGTATTATATTATGCATTATTAATTAATATGTAGTGTCATGTGAATATATTACTGTACATGACACATATACACTGCAAGCTAATAGTATTGTTTACTCATGGAAACTTCTAATCTCATTGTCAATAATCATTAATTAATAATACACATCATTATTAACTCAGTCTGCTGTTTATAACAAATCCCATGTTATATTTGCTGCAGAAATGTCCACTTATGACGCTGAAATCTGGTGGATTTACAGACACTACTCACTATCAATCCTACTGTAGTCTAAGTCCTGTCAGTAGTTATAGTCAAGTTGTTCAATAGCAACACTGTGGCCCTTATTGGGACGCAGCCAGCGAACCTCGATATCAGAATCAGTCATTTCAGGTAAGATTTGCCACAGCCATGGATCAAAAGGGGATTGTCCATGGATCACTTATTATTTGAATGAGAACTATCTACCTGATTCACAGTATAATATGTAGTGGTCATCATCAACATGCTACCTCATGCATCCAAAGCTGCTACAATTAATGCTACAGTTGCAGCTCTTCCCATGCAGCATGTTGACAAGGAAATGCCATGGAATCAACTATACTTTTCTGGTACATACCACTGTACATCAATTATTTTGTTACATAACCAAATGATGTCATGTACCTGCTTTCAATAGAGGCTCTTGTAATTTGACATTCACCTTTGTTTTACATGCATATCTAAATATAATAATATGCTTTATTGTACATATATGTTATGATATGTATATGATAACCATATATTTTTATTATTATAATGATGGTATCATAGGCATGTTCGTACTATGTACATTATTGGAACTACTATTATGCTATTGTATATACTAACATGTAAATATTATAATATTGAGCACATGTATGACTATATCATGTTTAAGATATGTATGTACATGTACACTGCAGACTAAATCATATTCATACATAAGATTATACATTCTATGACTTTGTGTTACATTTCATACGTAATTGTATACTCATAGCATCTTGATAACTACTAATATTGATAATAATAATACTGAATTGTTTAATCAATAATACACAACAAATTACTACTGTTACAAATCCTATGTAATGTTACTTTTGTTGCGGAATGTGTACTTGTAACTGAAATTTGGATGATTAGCAGACAATACTCACTACCATTGCTACAGAACAAGCGCAATACTGCTAGTAGACATACAGTTCGAGTTGTTCAATAGCAACATTGTGACCTGATGGACGTAGCCAGCGAACCTCAATATCAGAATCAGTCATTTCAGGTAAGAATTGCCAGAACCATGGCTGACGTCTGTTGTCACAGCAACGGGAGGAGGAGTGACAACCCTGTCCGTCCCAAAGGGGATTATCCATGTACCACTTATTAGTTGGAGAAGAATGACTACCTGATTCACAGTAATAGTCAACACCAACATAAGATGGAGGACGATAGGATGCACCACCAGCACATGGACAGTTGTAGGCATATCCATCACTACCGTCTCTATTCCCTCCAGCCAAGGACCAGATGTGTTTGCGCTCATCATTGATTGTGTAGGTAATAGACAGCCCCTCAACATAAGGTTGGTCAATGGATTTGTAGGAGCTGGAAACACTGTAGTAGAAGGCAAATGGTCCGTAATGAGCATACCCCACCGCTCTACCACAAACGTGATTGTATTTGATGTTGAAAGTTGGAAATACAACTGACGTGAATCGTGCACCTGTGAGAGGACTACCACACATTCTCTTTCCTGATTGCTCTATCAGCTCCAAGTGTCTTGGGCAACTAGAATTATCCTTGGTCATGTTGATCAGACCCACTCTAGTGATCCCTGGGACCAGGCACTTACCAAATTCCATGTAACAGTACATCTGGTTTTGAGAGCGAACACTGGCATAGAGGTGGCTGGTCTCAATCCAGTAGAATCCTGAAGGACTAGTTGGATCACACAAGAGAATGAGACGACAAGAAGGAGCAGCATCCATGTGGCTCAGTCCACGACGGCAGGTCCTCACAAAGAGATGAGTCCCTGGACTAGGGAAGATCGGGGGTCTAGTGGACACAGTGGGTCTGACTGTTCCATTGGCACTTGGTGAAGGATTCACTCTTGTTATAGGTCTGGTGGTAGGTGTGGAGGGAGTGGGATTGGTTGTGGGACACAGTTTATCACACTCCACAACAACCTTCACTGGTTCACGATCTTCCGATGTCAAGTTCTTCAGTTCTTCTTTAGCCATCAAACGAACAATCTCACGAAGTTCATCAAGGTTGATTCCACTGGGACCTGGAGATCCTGGAGCACCTGGAGGACCGGCTGGACCAGGGAGACCATCTCGACCTGCTATCCCAACTCCATCACGACCATCACGACCGGGAGGACCCACCAGTGGTCCCATTGGCAGGTGTCTTGCATTACACTGTTCAGAACTTTGAGAAGAAGATGGAGATGGAGAGGGTTGGGGAATGCTTTCTAGCTTTAAGTTTTGCCCACAGCAGTGCTGAGTGAAGAATACAAGGAAGAGAGACACAGCGTAGAAACATGTCTTCTTTGAATTCATTGTGTCCAGTTCACTGAGTGAGGACAGACTAGAACTAAGCACTTGTGGTCAAAAGTGTGACAATTGTGGTTCAAATAGGTTTCAACTTGCTATTAGTGCCATTAGTATGTGTAGTATTACCTCATCATAATAAACAAGTATTGAAAATGACTTCACTAAGTACACTGCTGGGCAACCACTTTTCTACAGCATAAACACAAGCTAGAATGTACACAGTATATAGCATTGAATTGGTATGGTCCAGTACATGCGGAGGTTCTACTATGCTGGGCATGGGCAAATTTAGAGCTACCATCATGCAGGCTTATACGTACAAGTCATGTAAACCTTGGCAATTGTTGCACAATTAATATATTATCCACACGTGTGTGTGTGTGTGTGTGTGTGTGTGTGTGTGTGTTGTGTGTGTGTGTGTGTGTATGTGTGTGTGTGTGTGCGTGTGCATGTGCGTGTGTGTGTGTGTGTGTGTGTTAGTGTGTGTGTACTTGCATATTGAAGTACAGAGTAGACATACATATTATTGTTGTGGGTGACTACAGCCACAGCAGTCAAATCATCATGACAATGTTCTTCTGAAGCATAAACACTCACAGACTAGATGCACACTGTATCATTGAGTTGGTATGGCCCTGTTGGGGTCCAACTACACAATTGGTATGCATTACAAGTGATTATAGGTCTATGTGTATGCATGACATTGTGTGTGTGTGTGTGTGTGTGATGAATGTGGACATCTGTATGTATCTGTTTTACTCCAACTCACAATTGCAATTGAACCAACCTTATAGTGTGCATTATGCATACCGTTATCAGCTTGATCTAGCAAGTGCCACCTCCCCATTCTGAATTGCCCTCCTACACCCATGTGTCTGCATACTGCATATATAGAATTCAAATGGGAAAAAGAATGACACCCGTTTTGCCATATGTTCCTGACATCTGCTATGGTTTTACACACTATAATACAGCAACAGACACTATATCATGTCGTATACATTAATGATGTCATATTTTGTTAAATAGAACTCCTTATGATGACCTGCAGTTTGATGCATTATAATATCATTGTTTTTACATAACATTCACATTACTACGGGTCATATCTACACAGATAGGCCGTGGTGGCCAATGACAACTTTTCCTTACTGGTCACCATGAGGTTTATAGCACATCCATATTGGTATAGGTACATACAAGATTTAATTTATGTATTATTACTTGTAATGTATTGATGAAGGGGAAGCACAGTGTGACAAGTGACAAGCTTAAGACCTATCTTGCCGGTCCCCACCTGGTCCAAACCACCTCCAGGAGAGAGTACAATTATCTGTACCTCTGGTATTAAGTTTGATATGGGCTGTCCATGGAGAGCAATAGTGAAATCTAAAATTATCACTGGCACCACATCAAAATGTACATGCAAAAGTGTGTGTAAAATGTATCATAATATTATTATCACACTGACCTGCGACAACACAAGTCACCAGTCTACCATGTACTCTCTGTATATTACAGTGAACATGAAACCTACCTTCAGCCAAGAGCCCGGTTGAAGACCGTAGCCCAGTTCTCTTGGAATTCAACTCTGAAGAGACCACCCATTTTTTATCCAACTCCCAACAAGCTTTGAAGTGCTGGATAAATGAGGGTGTCTGCAGCAGCTGTAGGCCTGTAACAGTTGGAGTTCATCCCATGAACATTGCATGTACTAAGACGCTACCATAGTATTATGCTCTAGCTAGCTACAACTGTGCAAGACTTGGTAGGATGCATATGTAAATATTCTATTGTGGACTATCAGGTCTTGAGGAGTTGAAATCGAAAGCAAACAGAATCAGTATAATTGAACAGGGATTTTGGCAAGGACATTTTGAAAGTGAAGAGAAGATTGCATGGATATATTAGCAAATTATAACCCAGTAATATGGGAAACATCCTAAATGGATGGTGAACATTGTAATTATATAGCTGACCAGTACCATAAGAGTCATTCACTATATTGCTGCCTACCATGTGAGACCAGGTATAATTAATTGAGTGAAGAATGAGTGCAGCAATAATACTGGTTCTGTGGACTATCCTCATAGAAGGTATTTGTGGAGGATGTGATCACTATCAAGTTTGTGATGATCCCTTGGAAATATTGAACTTGATCAAAGCCCATCCCGACAACTATCAACAACTCCTCAATGCCTTCTATCCCATCAATCGGGCTAAACCATCTAGTGTCATAATAGCCTACTTCACCAACTACACAGACCCACTTCCTGAAGAGTGCTCACTTGGGACCTATCCATGGAGGACATACCCGGGAATACACTACACTTATCAAAAAATATATTGGTACATGTGGACCACCACACCGATATATAGCATTGATAATGAAGGAATGCTACTAGAATTTGGAGAATACCTACCCACTGTTACCTACTACCTGCTATTCGACAAAGTATCGCCTTTTTACTCACCATCCCAGATTGCTTGCATCAAAACTCCACCTATTCTTGATTGCAATCCAACATTAGGATATGTCACTATACAGGTAATATGTTGCATATTATACATTATAATATTATACGTACATACATTACTAGTTCAATGACATGCATTATTGTTGCCAAGCAGACTAGGTTAAGCAAGGTAAGGCATGTGGCCATCAAAGTACCATCTTGTATCTGTACATACCTCCATGTTTGCTAAAATTGTGTTTTTTTATCAGAACTGTGTGCTGGGTGTGCTGATGTGAATTTCATTCCTTTTTAAAATAATAATTTAGATTTTGTCAGTGATTTCTGGAAAGCTTCCAAGACATTACCAAGAAAAATCGTCAGGAGTGTTATACATGGATATAACGCCTGGGGTAGAACTTGGATATGATGTTCGGATAAATCACTACATGCCTCAGGGAAAACACCGTTTTCGCTTTCGAAATCAAGGATTCCATGTTCTGATCGGTACTCTTGCTCTACTAGCTCTCTTCCTAGTCTACACCAAAGGAGGCTCAGTGCTCAAGAGTCTACAACGAAGTAGGAGCAAAGCTAAAGTACCATTCTTCTGGGCTGTAGCAAGTCTTGCTCATGTCTTCAACATTTACATGATACTCAAATTACTGATAGCAACATGTTATCCATATAGAAAAAATACTGATACTATAATTTCAAATTGTACAACATCAAACTTTCTTTTGGGTTTCAATCTAATCAGCTCCCTAATGCTCGCCTACATTCACAGCAGGTACATGACACTACCCATTCCTATAACATGGAGCATATTCACAAAATGCTGTGGAAGAAATCAACACAGAATCATTACAACAATATCTCTTTGGGGGATCTACATGAGTGTGATGGGTCTATTACTACATCTTCCATTTCAACTCCTGTTAGTGAGTGCTAATCCACACTTGTATGGATTTGGCATTCTCACAGTGTGGTGTGCAATGTTTGTATGCATCATCGTAACATCCATTCCCTTCACAATTGATCAAATCTTCATCAAACAAGAGGAATACAGAATCACACCAAAACAAGCACTTCGACAGATACTGCTACTCATGTTTATAGCAGTACTTGTCTTTGGATTTGGATCACTAACATTCAGTATTACACTTTTACTACATTTGAGTAAATATGGAGAAGAGACTCAGAGCTTCACCAAATCTGTCTACTTTGTACTACGCTACACTGCCCTACCAATAGCATCATGGATGATACAGGTGATGTACCACAAAGTGAAGTTGGAGATAAGACAAATCTTTCGAGGACAAAACATGCAGTAGAAGCACATTTGATATCAATAAGTGCACCAGTACTAGCATGCTGTGTTCATGCCATTCATTTTAGTTATCATTTCAACAATATTACTATACAACACTATGTGTAGAATCTCATTTCAGTAATTGTTTGACACATGCTTTATTTCATATGTTGGATCAACACATGCAATTTAATCTGTTATATGATTCATATGGTATTAAAAATGTAAAAATGCTTAATCATACAGATAATTTAAGGGATGGTGCTCTACTGTTAAAATAATTATAGTTTTTGGATTAAAATATATAAATATATTAATATTAATTACAATTAAATTATATATAATAATAGTGGGCTTTATAGTATATAGTATGATCATATTGAAACATACCAATTATAATATAACCAGGACATGCTGATATGAGAGAAAATAACTCAGTTTGAGAATTTTTTTTCTCATACGTAGATCATACGCCATAACACATGCAGGGCTAGTAATGCAAACCTCTCAGTGGACTAGGGCAGTGTATGGACATGATTACTTCATATGAAATTTTTTGATGCAATAGAATGAAAGGGAGACTTTTGAACACAAGATTAAATGCATAGGCGGCGGAACAGGGGGGGGGCAGGGGGGCCATGCCCCCCCCCCCCCCCACTCATCACAAAGGTGGGGCTAAGGATGTCTATGTAGAGTATTGCATGCATAGACACAATTGCAATATTAATCATGAGTTCAGCACCATGGCCTTTAGGCCCCCCCACTTGTCAAACCATTCCTCTGCCTATGAAATGGTTTTCTTTTTGACAAATTCCCACTAAGGCCTATTATTGACATGGAATAATCCATAATGGCTAACAATTTCTAAGATGCGTTAAGCATGGCATTCCCTAGCTTCAAGCTAAATAATAAATAATATATTTATTATGATAATAATAATTTTGGTAAGTTATGTTTGGTAAAGATTCCTCATGTTCAGTGTATAAAATATCATATAATATTATGTATATTTATATTACACTGTGCGTATGTGTATGTATCTGTGCTTGTGCATTTGCATACGCATGTGTGTGTGTATGCGTGGGTGTGTGCATGTGACCAGATTAATATTATCACTTCTCAATGTACTGGGTGAAAATAAGTTTTAGAAAACAGGTCCAAACTTTTAACAAACACTTCAAATTATTGCCCCCATTGTGACATCACCGCAAAGAAATGGTACTATATATAGCACCTGATCTTGACCACATCAAACAGAAACAAGTATGAAAGTGAAAACTCAATTGAAGGAAATTATCATGAGCCAAACATACACACAACAAACTCAAAATTATGCTCTGTTATGGAGTGTTTCATGTTCAATAGTGATATTTCCGACTATTGTTAGTCTCACATTTATATAGGAATAGGTTTTGAATGAAAAGAACTGCCTTCGGGATGGATACCGTACTGGTCGGAGTTACAGTGTTGCTCACAATCTTTTCTGCAAATTTTATGGACATATCAACAATTGACCACTTAACAGTCAACTCAGATTCATGTCTGCACAATGTCCTGAGATGTTACCAATTATGCTCGATTGTTTGTTTTGTGGGTATGTGAGGGTCACTAATTAGTTACCAATTATGCTCGATTGTTTGTTTTGTGGGTATGTGAGGGTCACTAATTAGTTGACTCTACCTGGGAATGATCAACTAATTTGGTGACCCTTCCTGGATTTGTGCTTGTTTACTGTAAATGTGTTGAAGCAGCTGATAGAACTGCATAACAAAACACACAGAAACCAGTACTGTTAAATAGTAATTGGAAGGTATATAAAATAACTTCTTTTTCAAATTTAGAATATAATATTTATGCATGCCTTCTTATATTATATTTAATGCAGATATTGTCAACAATTTCAAGACAACTACAAAGACAATATGAAGAGAAATCATCAGGAGTGCTGTACATGCACTTGAGCTCTGAGAAGTGGCCTCAATATGACGTTCGGCTTTACAGCCATATGCCTCAGAAAAAAGTACATGACGGTTTCAAGAACACAGAAAGAGGAATCCGTACACTAATATGTTATCTCGTATTCTTGAGTCCCTTCCTACTCTACACCAAGGGAGGACAACTGATCAAGAGTCTACAACAAAGTAGGAGCAAAGCTAAAGTCCCTTTCTTCTGGGCTGTAGCAAGTCTTGCTCATGTCTTCAACATTTACATCATACTCAAATTTCTCATAGCTACATGTCATCCATATAAACCACGTAACAGGATACACCACTGTACTTTTGCAAGCATTACTATAGGGTATCTTGTCACTTTGAGTATACCAGTTGCCTACATTCACAGCAAGTACATTACATTTCCCATTCCCAAAACATGGAGCATATTTACAAAATGTTGTGGAAGAAAACAGCACAGAATCATTACAACAATATCTCTTTGGGGGATCTACATTAGTGTAGTGGGTCTTTTAGGATGTCTTCCATTTCAACTCCTGTTAGTGAGTGCTAATCCACACTTGTATGGATTTGCCATTCTCACAGTGTGGTGTGCAATGTTTGTATGCATCATCATAACATCCATCCCCTTCACAATTGATCAAATCTTCATCAAACAAGAGGAATACAGAATCACACCAAAACAAGCACTTCGACAGATATTGGTACTTATGTTTATAGCAGTACTTGTCTTCGGATTTGGATCACTAACATTCAGTATTACACTTGTACTACATTTGAGTAAATATGGAGAAAAAACTCTTAGTTTCACAAAGTCTGTCTACTTTGTACTACGCTACACTGCCCTACCAATAGCATGGTGGATGATACAGGTGCTGTATCACAAAGTGAAGTTAGAGATAAGGCAAATCTTTCGAGGACAAAACATGCAGTAGAAGCACATTTGATATTAAGATGTTCACCAGTACTAGCATGCTGTGTTCATGCCATTCATTTTACTAGTTATCATTTCAACAATATTATTATACAACACTGTGTGTATAATCACATTTCAATAGTTTGACACATGCTTCATATGTTGGATTAACATTTGCAATTTAATCTGTTATTATTCATACGGTATAACTGTAAAAATGTTTAATAATACAGATAATTTAAGGGATGGTACTCTACTGTTAAAATAAATATAGTGTTTGGATTTAAATATATAAATATATTAATATTAATTATAGATAATTATTATATAATAATAGTGGAATTTATAGTATAATAGTATGATCATATTGAAACATACCAATTATAATATAACTAGGACATATTGATGTGAGAGAAAATAACTCAGTTTGGGATTATTTTTTCTCATAGATCATATGCCATATCACATGCAGGGCTAGAAATGCACACCTCTCAGTGGACTAGGGCAGTGTATGGACATGATTACTGCACATGGAAATCTCTGATGCAATAGAATGGAAGGGAGTATGTTGAAAACAAGATTAAATGGTTGTCTTTTCGACAAATTCCCACTCAGGCCTATTATTGACATGGAATAATCCATAATGGTCAACAATTTCTAAGATGCGTTAAGCAGGGCATTCCCTTCAAGCTAAATATGATAATAATATTTGGTAAGTTATCTTTGGTAAAGGTTCCTCATGTTCAGAGGATATTCCTGGGCAACTAGATTTTGGGAGGCTGCAGCTCCATGAGTGTTTGAAGTCAAAAAACACATTTCAATCAAATTCAAATCAGATTGACAATGTTGGCACTGGCCCCAATTGGCCAACACACACCTTTGTCATCACTCCGGATCCCCCATTACATTGTAAACCAAGTTTGGAAGGAGAACTGGAAACTGAAGGATTATTATGAAACATTTTGATATTCCCTAGACATGCACTTTTACCACATTTGTTTCAAGATCATCATCATAAAGATTATATAATCAAAACAATGGATAATAGTGTTTTGTTCATCCAAAACAGTGAAAATGAATGCAATATTATATATCAAGTGAAAAATAACAGGTGGAATTGAAAAAAATTGACACTGTACACTCAATGCGTATATGACATACATTACATGCATGTCTCACTGATCGAGTGTAACAACATGAACAGTAAAATTTTGTGATCAGACTCTAATATTGTTGTCATTAACTGTGCAACTATTAATAATATCAATTAACTTGATTTCAATCTATCAAACAGGTTCATGTAAAACATATCAAGATCTCTGCCATTTTGCCAAATAATACATAAAATAAACATGTACGAATATAAGAATCCAAACTTCTCTAGGTCAAGGGTTATTTGGGCACTTGTGTTATGTTCTGCCTATGGGATGTGTGAAGGGATGGTGTTACAGTTGGCTATACATTGCATTTTATGTGAGCGGCTGATTGGAAACTGGTGGTACAGTTTGTCTATATTATATCATGTCTTTTACATATCTGGCCATAATGACGATCTAAACTTGGTCATGATTCAATCGCAAGTAACAGCTACACATGCAGACACATGCATGGAAGCAGGGAATAATAAAATCATATATTGTACATACACCATAGGAACATTGGGAATTCAATTGCAGCGCCCATTTAAAATCAGAATAACCACAGACTGTAGTCATGACGTTCAGATTTCTTTGTATCTTGTTCTGGTAGCAGTACCACTCGGTATCTCCCTGTGGTGGCCTGGGATTCAGTGTAATACATCATAACAGTTGCCAGGTGTCAGAAACTAGTGATGACATGCAAATGACAAAAAGAAACACTATACTATAGTCTAATTACTAAGATTGCATTCTTGGTGACAAAGAATTTACCACACACACTTGTGTCTGTGGTAATCTGTGAAGCCTTATGCATGGGAATTGGGAAAACTTATAGCTATACATAGAACTGTCTGGTGATAATGGAACTCAGGGCATCTCTTTGAAGTTCAGCAAGCAAACAATGTGTAAACCATACAGATGCTGTGGTGAGGATGAAAACAGCAAGCTTGCATTCCTGGATACTTACATCTAAGCAGATGCACACTTAGAGTAAGTGACCACGTATTACTTTACCAGTCATTTCATCCAATGACATTATATTTGATGTGCACGTGATAATGAAAATTCAGTAAACCTACATGTAAATAAACATCAAATCGAACATGTATAATTAATATAATACTGTCTTTTATTTGCATACATGATCGGGATGGAAAGGTTCTGACTTACAGGAGGGGTGGTGTCCAACCCCATAAATATCTCCAACAAGTAGCCGCTATGTCAGCATGGAATGTAAATCTGAGAATGGTGTGCTAGTTACATATACATTATGGCAAGATGAACTTAGTTTGCTTCAAATGTCAGAGAAACACAAGCACAGTAATGAGCCTGTTCCTGGCATGGATGATGTACAAATGCACAAACATGTGTTTGCATCATGAATGTCCTCTTGACCCTACAGGTTCAGCGAATAGTCAACTCAAATTTAGTAACTGTTTGCTAATCAAGATTACCTATACTTACTGAAATCAAACACGACATACAAAGGACACTACACTGGATTGTGATAATTATCATTACATATTCATAATCAGAACAGTACACTATGCACGTTATTGAGGGGGGAGAAATTGATATTGATCGGATTCAGGATAATCATTCTTTGTGTATTCAGCCTCCCTCTGGGGCTTCTTGTTACCTATTGAAACAAAAATTTGAAAGCACATCATAGCAATTTATTCAATTGCTTACTGTATACTATAGTACGTACATGCATATATGCATAATATATACATGTCATTGTGCGTGTGTGTGTGTGTGTGTGTGTGCGCACATGCGTGCGTGTGTGTGTTGGTTAAACAATTCTGAGACACATTATAATGAGGACAATAGGGCAGAAAGCCAATAATATGGTTAACCCTCTGACCCGCGCCCTATACATATACGCCTTTATAAAGAAATGTCTTTAGGAATATTTATCTCGGGGAAGGTAACTCTGAACGACTAGCGATTATCACATTCGTTAAGAACAATAGTAAGGCTAAGCGTTGATTGGTCAGATGACTGATTTCGTTATTGAAGAAAGGGCACAGAGGCCGTTAAGTTTATAACAATTTTCATCGTATAGTTCGCCGAAGGAAAATCCGTATAAGTCTGTTTATTTTCGTAAATCCGCTCATTTACATAGGTTTCTAGAGAACAGACCAAGTGCTTGATTTCTTCCAAGAAGATAGCGAAAGCACAAATACGTCTATTTTGGTAGTATTTACTTGAATACTAGAAGTTGGAGATCCTTACGCAAAAGATATTGTACTTCTAAATGACCACAAAGAATTCGGTAACGCATTCACCTATAAATTGTCTTATAAATCATCACTCGAACATTCTGTGCACTCAAGCTGCCTATCAAACGAGTTAATAACCAGGGCTTCATTTTGATGTCTCTGATGGCATTCAATCATCCTTCGAATCTCTCAAAAATATTCACAAAGTTAAAAAAGACGTTTCGCGACGGACATTTTACAGTCATGCTACAATATAGTAGACAGGCTTAGCATGTATTTAGTATGCTATTGAAGCCCATTGTATCCTCTACAAAATGACATATAATGCAATACGCTGGACGTTTCCTAACAGGTAGTAGGCGCCTTTTAAAAGGCTTAGGCGGAAAATTTTGTTGGTATAGGGCGCGGGTCAAAGGGTTAAGTTATTTTGTACCAAATTAGAGATGAATAATGGACACAGAGATGTATGATGGCTTATCGCAAAGTACATAGACACATGGCAGTCGGACATGTGGCCCATTTTATATCACAGCAATAGATGACACTAAGTACCACATTTGCAAAGTTAGTAAGTGTATGCCTGAAAAATCAAGGTAGTATCATTGTTACTTTATCTCGTAACCACATATTAGTATGGATTATACATGTATGCACTAGAATACCAAGATGGGACTGCAGATAAACAAGATGGGACTAGCTGCATGTGTGCTGGATAAACACAATCGGATAATGTTCTTAACTAACAAGGTTACACTTCATACATACTGGATCAAAAAAATAGATTAGTTGTGTGTTGGATAAACAAGGTTGGATTAGTCATGTGCTGGAATAATAACATTGGATGTGCGTTCAATTACCAAGATTGAATCATTGGAGTGCTGGATTAACAAGGTTAAGGCTACATATGCACTGAATTAGTTGTGTGTTGGATTAACAACATTGGACTAGTTGCGTGCTGAATTAATAACCTCTACATGTGTACCAGAATATCAAGATTGTATGTGGTTCGGATTGACAGGATTGGACACATGGGTTGGATTAACAAGATTGTATTAGTTGTATACGTTGGATTAACAAGCTTGAATTAGGTATTCATTGGATTTATCATTTCGATGCATTAGCATGCACATGGATGACACAAACAATACCAGACACATACATAGGTATGTCTGGGCTCAGGTATGTCACTATGCATAATACAGTCAGGCTGTGCCACGATATACATAGTCCTAGAGGGTACTATTTCCTTGGAGACTTGTGACCACATTGTGAATGGAGGTCAGCATTTCCGGGTCATTCTAGGTCTCTCGTTTACAGTTTGGTACCAAACGAACTTCCCTTTATCGGCTAAAATAACGATTAGGAACTTCTCTCGATTCGTCCGTGAAACCGTCCCATTAAGCGCTACAAGGCGATTAAAGGCAAGGCTCTACGATCCCTCGTCAAGGAAATACTGACCCGGCTACCAACCCACGTACCCGGAGAGTATCCGTGTATGATCTATGGTTTGACCGTCTGGTACGAGCGGTTCTGGACTAGTTCTCGGGTTTTACACTCATAGATGTCTCATACGCAGGACTTTGCTGGCGTTTCTTCCCAAGAGAAACTTTCCTCTTTCTCGACGTGGTTGTAGCATAGTGTCTATGGTTGTAGCAAGGAGAGAGCCTTAGACATACACAGGGAGCGAACTTCCTCGAGAAAGTTGTCAGGATTAAATAGACGCAAACGCTTCAAGTTTTCCCATCTTCGCCGTAGGATGACCTAGGAAATAAAGAGAGTCGTTAGCTTACAGGAAAGACAATAGAAAAGTCACGATAAAATGACCACTTACACGTGCGATCATGGACGACGTCAGAAAACGAAGTCGATTACCATTCAACGCCCGCCAATTAACGCGCTATGTGTCACCGCGAGACTGTTCCTCCACCTGATTACTCGCCTTGCGGCACTTAGTGGGACGGTCTAGCAAGCCAGACGACTTCACCTATGTATGTGCTCATTGCACGTGCTATGGGAAAGAATGTACTGCTTCCAAAAGCAACGGCCCTGCATCAACAAGATATTGGATTTCACATAGGAGACAGTCAACTCTAGAGATTCTTGCAAGCAATTAATAAATAACCAACACCTTTCAACAGCCTATAAAAGACCCCCCAGTCACCCCACTTAACCATAGATACTCGACCTTGACCTGAAAGGTGTGGAAGGAGGTCCCAGCAGACTGTGGTAGAGGACTAGCAAAATGAGTCTTGTCCACATCTGTGTTCTTCTTTGTGTGCTTGGAGCAAGCAGTGGTGGAATGGTGGACTACCTCACTGGCTACGATGAACTCTCCTCGAAGGTGGACGGCATCCACGAATCAGCTCAGAAGCACATCGATGCACTTTACAAGAGAATTGAGGCTCTGGAAGAAAAAATGGAAAACCTTAAATCAGGTATGTATTGCATATCAAGTTTGAGGTTTATCAGTAACACAGTAGCTGTACCAGTAACACAGCAGTTGTACCAGTAACACAGCAGTTGTACCAGTAACACAGCAGTTGTACCAGTAACACAGCAGTTGTACCAGTAACACAGCAGTTGTACCAGTAACACAGCAGTTGTACCACGTAACACAGCAATTGTACCAGTAACACAGTACTTGTACCAGTAACACAGCAGTTGTACCAGTAACACAGTACTTGTACCAGTAACACAGCAGTTGTACCAGTAACACAGTACTTGTACCAGTAACACAGCAGTTGTACCAGTAACACAGCAGTTGTAACAGTAACACAGCAGTTGTACCAGTAACACAGCAATTGTATCAGTAACACAGTACTTGTACCAGTAACACAGTACTTGTACCAGTAACACAGTACTTGTACCAGTAACACAGCAGTTGTACCAGTAACACAGTACTTGTACCAGTAACACAGCAGTTGTACCAGTAACACAGCTGTTGTACCAGTAACACAGCAGTTATACCAGTAACACAGCAGTTGTACCAGTAACACAGTACTTGTACCAGTAACACAGCAGTTGTAACAGTAACACAGCAGTTATACCAGTAACACAGCAGTTGTACCAGTAACACAGCAGTTGTACCAGTAACACAACAGTTGTAACAGTAACACAGCAGTTGTACCAGTAACACAGTACTTGTACCAGTAACACAGCAGTTGTACCGATACGCTGTACAAGTAAAATTACAATTACCACACAATCTGTTCCACACCCTACAATACCATTCCATGGTAACATCAGTGCATTTCCGGGTGTTTTTCATTAGTGAGCAAGTTCTCATGTTCAGAGATACCAATGTGTACACACTGTATCATAAACAACTGACGGTACCAAAATTACTCATATTTGTAAGGTTGAGATTGACCTGTGTCTTCGGCTGGTCATTTACTTCAAGTTCATTTGGCTAAGTATCCACTATGTTAGATACAGGTCATTGAGACTTTACTCAGTCCCTAGCTCACATACACTATGTCAACTGGTACTGACAGTAAGTACCTCCGATAAGAAACACAGATTTGGTGTTTCCTCCCACGTTTTCACAAAACAAGTTGAAATGTACCTACGTATATATTCCAGTACAGACGCACAATATACACTGGTAGTTGATCATTCATGCACGACGTAATGTACCGTATAGCAGGAATTTTCACGGATTTCGCAGTTGGCCTAACATCCGCAAAAATTTTATCTGTGCATTTTTATTTTTGGAGCCATTTGCGAAATTTTGTCCCAAAAAAAATTTCCTGCTGTATGGTATGTACATACTTCGCGTGAAAATTTAAACAAGTACGTACAAGCTACTCACACACTCTCACATGACACAACCCAGGGAGGAGAGGGAGAAACTGTAGACAATTATTCTCTACTACCTTTGAGGAGGTGGGGGCGAGATCTGGTTGCTATGGCAACCAGATTGGCCTCATATCCCATAGTCAAGTGGCCAGTTGCCATGGCCTCGCTTGTACACAATTACATACGTACCTGTTCACTACTTCCTAAATGCTTAACATGGCTTCACTCAACACTACACCACACCACACACACACACACACACACACACACACACACACACACACACACACACACACACACACACAAACACACAAACACACACACACACACACACACAACACACACACACACACACACACACACACACACACACACACACACACACACACACACAAACACACACAAGGACTGGACACAGCTATATAAACCAACCCACATCCACATATTATGGTATACTGTTCACAGGTCCTAAAATAACATCCATTGTTAGGTGAAATAGGATACCTTAGTATACTGTCATAACATTTAATTGCTCAATTAGTTAATCACAACAAAACGCACACACACACACACACACACACACACACACACACACACACACACACACACACACACACACACACACAGACAGACACACACAGAGGACAGTTTGACCTCTCAACATCACCACCCTAGGTTCCCAGCTATGAATACAGGTTAATGCTGCAACCAATACAGTTACCATGCGAGTAGATAATTCTGTTCCCACTAGACCTGTTGTTACCAAAAAATCTCCTTATTCAAAGTGCTATTGTAAAAACGTCAGGCTTCAGTACTACCCCATACGGGTACACTAACAGCACATGGCCTACAGTATTCAACATTCAAGTACATTTATGTATATACTTACGTACATAACGCACAAATTTGTATAATGTAAACAGTAGTTCAACTATCAAATGCATACATACACTATTACATACGTATGTGCACACAATCACGCATGGTCAGATGTCAACAGCACAGTTCACAATGACAGTCTCTTCACAAGAGTTTGTGGGCACAGATGTATCCACACACACACACACAGCAATAACATTAGCTACAACAGCTACCTATATACCTACGTATATAAAATATGACATGAGCCCGAAACCATGTAAAATGTCCTCAAGGGGTTGAGCCATCTTGCTTTCATGTGGTTCGACCTGGAAATTCAATCCGGTTTGATGAGGCATGTGTACGCACCAACTTGTTTTTGAAGGAGTTTGACTGGTATTTGTATGGAACCAACTGGTTTGTTACTTGAATCACAATAACCACAGGATATCATTCAGGCCGCCCACTATAGGGTATCTGACAGGTGTGAATGGTGATTCAGTCACAGACATAATTGGAGCTGTGGGGTAATAGGATATCTGTGAATTATGGAGGGTTTGCATAGTTTCCTGTTTTCCCAGACAAACATCCTCCATTAGTTAGCCTAAGGAAGCCTTAGCAATGAAATCCGACACCATCAACAACAGCAAAAGAAAAATATATGAGATTAGACTACAAGCTGATAGCCAAACTCAAAGCTTTTCCACAGTACCATTACAGGGTTGTGTGTGTGACTATACATAGTTGGACACATAAAAATGGTACTTACACACAGACAAATGAACACACACACACACACACACACACACACACACACACACACATGCATGTAAACACACACATACATGCACACACACACACACACACACACACACACACACACACACACACACACACACACACACACACACACACGACACAAGTCCGTACATACATGCATTGGTATACTTCAATGTACAGTAAGATCTACTGGCATTCACATGCAATTGTCCACACACTACAGATACATCACCCAGAGTGAAGAGGCAGGAACTATGCCATTGTCCACCTGGACCTAAAGGTGACCAGGGAGATCCCGGGTTGACAGGGCCAAAAGGACAGAAGGGACGAGGAGGTCAAGATGGTTGGAATGGCAAGCCAGGTAAAATGGGCATGAACGGAACAAAAGGCGAAAAGGGTCAAAAGGGAGACGAAGGACCCCCCGGTATCCAAATAGAAAGAACTACTCCTGGAATTAATGATTTGCAGGT
Organism: Chondrilla cf. caribensis; assembly: GCA_964020155.1. Classification (NCBI taxonomy): domain Eukaryota; kingdom Metazoa; phylum Porifera; class Demospongiae; order Chondrillida; family Chondrillidae; genus Chondrilla; species Chondrilla cf. caribensis. Next base: position 3,622,013 of record OZ026559.1, read on the forward strand.
GATGTGCCAAACTGCTTGTAACAACTCCATAGGACTGAAGGGAGACAAGGGAGACCCCGGAGACAGCGGTAACCCTGGAGGCAAGGGAAATCCCGGGGATCCTGGACCCAAGGGGGAGAAGGGTGACACTGGAGTGGGGGCGCAAGGAGTCCCCGGTCAGCCTGGACACAAGGGTATAGCGGGATCCGAAGGACCAACAGGACCACCTGGCATTGCAGGTCCACCAGGAGCTAAAGGTGAGAAGTTATGTCAAGACATACCCACTGTGAACAAAGGCTATTGCTTGGCTGATATATGTGGTGTCCACGTATAAATTCCACAAACAGGTGTTCTGAGCTGTTTGAGGAATGCTTTATATTGAAAATATCCTGAGGAAGCTACTCCAAATTCCACACGTGTGTATCTCCAGTGCTAAAATTACCAGACATGCACACACTCACACACACACACACACACACACACACACACACACACACACACACACACACACACACACACACACAAACACACACAAAACACACACACACACACACACACATACACACACAAACAAACAAACACACATATGCATACAAACCGCTCCACAGATGCAGTAGCTATCAATTCCCCTGCTCATTCATTGTAGGAATGAAAGGCCAAAAGGGTGGTCAAGGTTGGCCTGGAAACAGAGGCGCCAAAGGAGCACCAGGTGCTGATGGTGGCAGAGGTGTCAAAGGTGATCCGGGTTCTCCCGGTAGTCAAGGAAGCCCTGGAGGCACGGGACCAATGGGAATGCGTGGTGTTAAAGGTGATGTTGGACCAAGAGGCATACAAGGCATGAAGGGAGATCAGGGTATGATGGGATCGTCTGGTGGACCTGGTCCTCAGGGGCCACCTGGGCCTCAGGGACCGAGCGGAGATGATGGAGACGATGGTCCACCAGGACCATCCGGACCTGCAGGGGATTCTGGACCCCCAGGTCCCCCCGGAGGTCCCGGTGTCAAAGGTGATCCTGGTGATCCCGGAAGTGAAGGAGGAAGAGGTCCAAAGGGAGACGAGGGTCAACAGGGACCACAAGGTGGACAGGGCCCACCAGGACCTATGGGAATGCGTGGTCCGAAGGGAGACACAGGGGATCAGGGGCCACCAGGTGGTGAAGGTCCACAAGGCCAACAAGGTCCGGAAGGTCCACCAGGTCGTCAAGGAGATACAGGAGACAGGGGTGATCCTGGAGCAAGTGGTGACCCGGGAGCAAGGGGTGACCCGGGAGCAAGGGGAAGTAAAGGTGATCCTGGGGAGCCAGGCGGACCAGGTGACCAAGGTCCACCAGGAAGTGACGGAGGTCCAGGTGTTCGAGGTCCAAAGGGAGATACTGGACCCGAAGGACCACAAGGCCCACGAGGAATACCGGGAGAGAAGGGCGATAGAGGGATGAAAGGCGACATTGGAGAACAAGGCACGGAGGGACCCAGCGGCCCAGCTGGATCTACTGGGGAGCCTGGTAACGACGGAGAAAAGGGGATGAAAGGTGAACCAGGTTCACAAGGTCGTCAAGGTGATGGTGGTCCACCCGGAGGAGCAGGACCACCGGGTGCAGATGGTGACCAGGGACCTCCAGGTGGTCCAGGCCCACAAGGGCCACAAGGTCCACAAGGGACACAAGGTCCTCGCGGGATGAAGGGAAGCAAAGGAGAAGTCGGTTCACAAGGCGAAAAGGGTCAGAAAGGTGAACCAGGAACACAAGGTCAGCGAGGTCCACAGGGAGGTCCAGGAGGACCAGGACCACAAGGAGACGTAGGTCCACAAGGAATTAAAGGAAGCCAAGGAGATCCCGGTCCACAGGGCCCACAAGGGGGTATTGGTTCACCCGGTGCAGATGGTGGGCCTGGTCCACAAGGTCCCCCGGGTGATCCGGGAAGTGATGGACCAGCAGGTCCTCCTGGACCAGATGGACCTACAGGACCAGAGGGTCCTCCAGGTCCTCGTGGAGGGCAAGGACCTCAAGGCGAGAAGGGTAGTACCGGCGAACAGGGACCAGAAGGACCACCTGGCAACAGAGGAGCCAAGGGTGAAACAGGAGAACCTGGTCCAGCTGGTGGTGATGGACCTCCGGGACCACAAGGCCCTAAAGGCGATGACGGAGATACCGGACCACAAGGACCCCAGGGACCACAAGGATCACCAGGACCACAGGGACAAACTGGAGAAGATGGACCTCCAGGACCGCCAGGACCTCCAGGTCCACAGGGTGAGACAGGACCCGACGGTCCACCTGGACGAGATGGAGCACAAGGACCTCAAGGGGAGCCCGGTCCCGAGGGACCAGAGGGTCCGATTGGTGTTCCGGGTGACCCCGGACCTCCAGGAGAACAAGGCCCACAGGGAACCCAAGGTATCCAGGGACCACCAGGTGACCCCGGAAGCCCAGGTGATCAAGGACCAGCAGGACCTCAAGGTAACCCAGGTGAGGACGGACCTCAAGGCATTCAAGGTGACCAAGGCCCTCCGGGAGTCAAGGGAGACCAGGGCGATCCAGGGCCTCAGGGAGGCCAGGGCGGACCAGGTGCACCGGGGATGAAGGGAGAGAGGGGAATGAAAGGAGATCCAGGATCCGCTGGTGAAACAGGTGATGTCGGCCCACAAGGAGGACCGGGTCCGCGCGGACCTAAGGGAGACGCTGGTATGAAGGGGATGCTCGGAGACCCAGGTCCTATTGGTGCTACAGGGCCCAAAGGAGATTCTGGCGTTCCCGGAAGTCAAGGACAACCGGGCAAAGATGGAGACAAGGGAAGTACCGGTGATCCAGGTCCACAGGGAGAACAAGGTAGTCCTGGAGAAGACGGTCCTTCCGGTAGCCAGGGTCCCCCAGGTAACACCGGACCACCTGGCCCAAGAGGATTCAAAGGTGACTCTGGTCCTCCAGGTTCACAGGGTCCAGAAGGCCCAGTAGGCCCAGCAGGTTCACGAGGAGAGAAAGGTGATATTGGAGCAGCCGGACCACCAGGCGGTCCTGGTCCTAAAGGAATGGATGGAGAGAAAGGAGAAAAGGGAATGGCAGGAGGTCCCGGAGGTCCGGGACCTGAGGGAGATACTGGACCACCAGGTTCCGACGGTCCACAAGGTCCTGCCGGTCCACAAGGTCCTCCCGGCCCAGAAGGACAGAAGGGCCCTGACGGAGAGAAAGGCATGCAAGGTGACACGGGACCACGCGGACCCAAAGGAGACCAAGGTCCAACTGGAGGACAGGGACCCCCAGGTGACCAGGGAGAAATCGGTGAACGTGGTCCGAAGGGAGACCTGGGCCCCAAGGGAGACCCAGGAGTTGTTGGTAATCCTGGACCTCAAGGAGAGAAGGGGTTGGACGGCATCCCAGGAGCAAAGGGTGAACAAGGATTGGAGGGACTGCCAGGAGAACCGGGGAATTGTACCGCCTGCATCGGCCCTGGAAATGACCCCTGGCCTGGTGATAAATGAGCGCAGAACACTCATAATCAACTATAATCACAATCACACACTAGCTATTTGACATGTTTACTGTAGGATTCTTACACAATATTTGCTTTATAAATCCACAGATGTATTTATGTGCAGATTAAAAATTTCATACATTTGGTAACATGAAGATAGCGTGATAATATCGGCAAAACGTGCATGTCACTTCATCAGCATCCATGAGCAAAAGTATAGGAGTAAGACTATGGTTCCCATAAGAGAGGCTATACTGTATAGTGGAAAATTTTCACGGATGGCTCCAAAAATGAAAATTCGCAGATAAAATTTTCACAGATGCTGGCCACAGTCACATGATAGAACAACAAAATGCCTAATTAGAGGATTTTATTTTCACGGATGTTTTAAGCCAACCGTGAAATCCGCAAACTTTGACCCTTGAAAATTTCCCGCTATACACATGGTATCAACATACCACAGTGTGTAAAGGGAGAATAGCTTGAATAGTACACATGAATAAGCACATCGATATTACGTACTGGATTGGTTTAATAGTAGGTGATTATAACACTGTCATGTAGTCTTGATAATTTCACATACATCAATATAAAATCTAGTTCTGAGAATAGGATAAGGTGTAATTTTCAAATCGATTATCAGACATCACAGCCCTGCCCAACCGGAAATAACTTTATATTAACTAAGTTGCCATGGATTTTTCCATTCATTTTGGCGGTATACGAGACACATATCTATTACAGAATACACACAGTCACAGTTGGTCTACTTCTTTCATAACACACTTGCAACCCTCTTTCACCATAGATACTTCAACACAGAGTATCTATGCCTCCACCGACACAAGTATAATACGCACCATCAACACACTGAAAAAGACACGTGCACTTACAAAGGTTTCTCATTTGATGTAACACAGAGAGATTACCTCTGTTATCACCATCACCAACTCGTAATATTCTACAAAATTAACAAAATAATACAATAAATCTAATCATTAATCTAATAACCTTCAAAAGAGGGGTAGTCAACACACCAGGAAGTATTGAGTCCGTAATATGGCCAAATGTTTACTCCCGTGAATTTATATCCGTATACCACGCCTTCCATTGCCGAGAAACGACCTATACTAACAGTTCCTGACTCTCCATCACCAGAGTACAATTTTGCCGCGTGCACGAGCACACGCGTGTGGTTGTAGTCACGTGGTACTGCACTAGATGTTGCGCAATCCCTACAGTGCCCCATGTTTCGAAACATGCTCTTGAGAGATATAAGACGTAGAAATCGTTTGGAGGGTGAATTTTGAGTCCATGTGCTAGGAAACCTCGCTGGTGTTGTTTAATACGTGTCGAATAATGGCAGAGGACAGAACGGAAGAGTTGAAGGACTATATGCAGGATTTTACCTTCGAGGATTGGGAGAAATATTGGAGAGAAGACCAGGCGGATTGGAACAAATCGTTTGTGGATCCGTAAGTGGCCGGGTGTGTGGTATCATGTAAGGTAAATGCCCGGATCGTACCTTATTCAAGATAATGGAACTTTTTCCATGGAAGAATTCATGGCTCCGAACAGCTTACTGATATTATAGTCGATACGTACGAAATGGTTAAAACCCTAAAATATGTATTTCTACTTTTTGTAGCATTTTAAAGAAGAATTTCCCGCTTTTACTGGAAAAACTGGAAGCAACTGATAAAAAACTCAGAATCTTGCTACCTTTGTGTGGAAAAACTCCTGACTTGATATGGTGAGCGTCAATTCAGTTGTGTGTGCACGTGGATAGTATATTGTACTGTGTCTTGGTTGTGTGTGTGTGTGTGTGTGTGTGTGTGTCCATGTACTGCATGTACGTATGTGTGTGTGTGTGTCCGTCCATGTACTGCATGTATGTGTGTGTGTGTGTGTGTGTGTCCATGTACTGCATGTGTGTGTGTGTGTGTGTGTGTCCGTCCATGTACTGCATGTATGTGTGTGTGTGTGTGTGTGTCCGTCCAGGTACTGCATGTATGTGTGTGTGATAGGACCTCACCATGTAATTTATACTAAGCCACAAATGTATGTTGCATTGTATGTTTTAGTAACAAATGTTATTTGTAAACGTTGTCCAAAATTTGTAAACATTGTCCAAAAATGAGTCATTCTGTATTTTTTTTGTGTTCTGTAAATGTTTGTATACTAATTTTTCCCCTTAGTTTTAGTTCTACAGTACATTATATGTGAATTTATGTATGTATTATGGAAATATCCAGGTTAGCTGAGCTGGGCCATGATGTGGTTGGTGTTGAGTATGTGGAGCAAGGAGTGAAGGAATTCTTTGCAGACAACAAGCTTGAGTACAAGACTGAAGTGTTTGGAGAAATGCGACATCATAAGGTGGTTGTGGTGTGTGTGTGTGTGTGTGTGTGTGTGTGTGTGTGTGTGTGTGTGTGTGTGTGTGTGTGTGTGTGTGTGTGTTGCAGTGTGTGTGTGTGTGTGTGTGTGTGTGTGTGTGTGTGTGTGTGTGTGTGTGTGTGTGTGTTTGTGTGTGCATGTGTGTGTTGCAGTGTGTGTGTGTGTGTGTGTGTGTGTGTGTGTGTGTGTGGTTGTGTATGCCTGGGTACATGCTTGTTGATTGTATGTAGGTCTAAGTGTGTGTATATGATTTTGATATTGGTTCAGGTGATGATTGACCTGTCTTTCCTGTAGTGTGTGACTGACAAACTTCAGTTGTCCATATGGCAGGGAGATTTTTACCAGTGCACAAGGTGTGTATGTTTGTGTGTGTGTGTGTGTGTGTGTGTGTGTGTGTGTGTGTGTGTGTGTGTGTGCATGCATGCGTGTGTGTGTGTGTGTGTGTGTGTGTGTGTGTGTGTATGTGTGTGTGTGTGTGTGTGTGTGCGTGCGTGCGTGTGTGCCTGTATGTCCATACAGTAGTTTACATCATGATTTCTTGTCTGCTTTGTAGTGATCTAATCGGTCAATTCGATATTGTTTGGGATCATGGAAGTTTTACTGCTATTAATACAGGAGATAGAGAAAAGTGCGTAACTCTCATACATTATACTGTACATACTGTACATACTGTACATACGTTACAATGTACAGTATGTAATATAATGTGTTCCATGGATGTTTTTAGATATTATGGTATAAGTATGTATGTGCGTATGATATGTGACTGTCCATGCGAAAAGGGTCGTATTCACACATCTGACAGAATTCTGTTCTCATGCACTATCAGTTGAAAGTTGGACATAGCTGTAGGTCGAATAGTACCAGCAGTGGCTTCATGTCTGTTTCCGCTCTTATGGTATGCATCAGAGTTATGCATCTAAGAAAACAAGCAAATTTTGTTCTCCTGCAAGGTTCTTTATAACTGCAATACATAACACGTGAAGTGTGTTAGAGTGATCTCTAATGGCATTCATAGCTCTGTATTGTTGCAAATGGGATATTTTTGTATAGTTTGTAATTTTGAAAATGCCAATTTTTTGCACGAAAAGATCAAATTCACAACACTCACACCACGAATGGTTTGGTTGCAAATTCAAAGAAAATGAACAAAAATTCTTTATACTCCAATGTATATATAGTGCAAATATTGTACGTTTTGTATGGACGTTACATATACATACAGTGTGTACCGTATATATCTATGTGTGTACTGTATGTAGGTTCATTGATGTCCTCTTGAAGCTGTTGAGACCAGATGCTGCTATTTTGATGTCATCCATTTGTATGAAAGATGAATATGAAGTCCCTATTGAAGAGCTCTTCAGTGAGTTGTGCACGTCCTTGTAGTGCGTTCCAGACTGAAAGTACCCAAGCAGTTTGCAGTAGAGCCTCACAATTGAGACCTCCTATGGGACCAGTTGAAGTACAGTAGAACCTCACAATTGAGACCACCTATGGGACCAGTTGAAGTACAGTAGAACCTCACAATTGAGACCACCTATGGGACCAGTTGAAGTACAGTAGGACCTCACAATTGAGACCACCTATGGGACCAGTTGAAATACAGTAGAACCTCACAATTGAGACCACCTATGGGACCAGTTGAAGTACTGTAACAGTAGAACCTCACAATTGAGACCACTTATAGGACCAGTTGAAGTAGAACCTCACAGTTGAGACTCCGTACATATGCAACCAGTTGATACATAAAGTATTAGTAAGCATGCAATTGATAGCCTCATTGTATTTTCTCCTGCAAAGTTTACTATTTATTGAAGCCCATTTACTCCCACAGTGAGTTTTGTACTGTTACTGATTCAAGATCACTTCCTTGGAGTCCTAACTCTAACAATTCCTGGTTGTGTACTGTATGTGCTCCATTGGTGAGAGTGCCAACCTGTGATTTGTCCAGCATCTTTGTTCAGGTAAACACTGCAATGTAGAGTTGCTGGAGTTCTTGGACAGTCTCTATGGTCCAGACCACACGGGAGATGACCTGATTCATTCACCAGATCAAGGCGATTTGCAGAGATATATCTACTTGATTAGAAGAAAGAAGTGATTTATGTAGAATAACTGCATGTAGCTACATCAGTGTTATTTTTGTGGTACATGCAACCACCATCTTTAGTGACATACAGTGAATGGAGCGCTATCACATTATTCAGCTATTATCGTTGTAGTATTGTAGTAGATAATTTAGGGATATTTTTATACAGCACAATGTCATGCATGTTAGTCTGCCACTGCTTGGCCACCAATCAGAATCTGTCTATCCACTTCAGTTCCCAATACATCAATAATGATGATAATGTATTCGAATTACAGTAATTATAATATAGTAAAAATTAGTAATGAATATTATGTCCGATTATTTTAATCTGCAGCTATAATAGTCTTGCATAATAATATTTTTCATATGATCATAATATATAATATGTGTGGGATTATTAAATTAATGCAGGGAAACATATTATAAATATTATATTTATTTATATATCGATATGTATGCTTATTGTAATCAAATTGCAATTGATCATGACAACAAAAATTCAATGCCCCTATTTTGAAGCAAAATTTGATATATCAACTTGTCATGCCTCTTCTGACAAAATATGCAGGAAAGTTTTGCACGTGATGCATCATAGCTCAAATCCGAATGCACACACACACTCCTGGACCTAGTAGCTACCTTCTGATAGCAAAAAGGATGCATTTTGATGTGGACCAAAATTTCCCCCCAGTGCCACATATAATAGAATGTATATACTTTGTATCAGTGTTGTTTTGATTAATCATAACTATAACTAAAATGTGTTTTAGTAATGTTCTGGACCTTTTAGTTAATCAGAACTGTAAGAACAGAAGTCACCTTCAAAAAACTATAACTGTAACTAGAAATGTGAAGGATGTCCCTAACTAAAACTATAATCAAATAGCTGCCACAAATGTTATAGTTACTGTACAAAACTATGTTAGAATATAAGATGCCCATGTTAGTATTATAAACTTGTCCCCAACAAGAGGGAATGGTGTATTCGTATACAGATTGGTGGAGACTAGAAGCATTAGGAACTGGTGTATGTATGACATAATGATGGTAGAGTATACATTTAAAACACACATCATCACTGTAACTAATACTATAACTATAACCGTAACTGAAACTAATGGCATTTCAAGGCAAAAACTGTAACTATAACTAACATTTAGGAAATGGCTACATACTATATAAACTAAAATCCTGATTCTGACATCATTTAAATAACTATAACTATTACTAAAAAGGTTTTTGTGAACTAAAACAACACTACAGTTTGTATGTACATTCATATATGCGTGTAATACGCCTTGTGGTGATCACCTAAGCAATTTGAGATTTCTTTTCTGTTCACCAAGGGCTACCCAGTTTCCATGCCAAACTCACCAACACAATTTCATAAACATTCTGATTGTCCTGAGTGCGCTGTAAGCCTCGTGGTGACAAGCCAAAAAATGTCAATTTTTGAGTTGTCACCACGGCCTCTCCTGTGTACAGGTGATGCATCATAGCTGAAATCCGAATATACAGACACACTCCTGGACCTAGTAGCTACCTTCTGATAGCAAAAAGGATGCATTTTGATATGGACCAAAATTTCCCTCAGTGCCACATATAATAGAATGTATATACTTTGTATGTACATTCATATATGTGTGTAATAGGCCTTGTGGTGATCACCTAAGCAATTTAAGATTTCTTATCCTTTCACAAAGGGCTACCCAGTGTCCATGCCAAACTCACCAACACAATTTCGTACGCATTTTGATTGTCCTGAGTGCGCTATAAGCCTCGTGGTGACAAGCCAAAAAATGTCAATTTTTTTAGTTGTCACCACGGCCTCTCCTGTGTGCACGTGATGCATCATAGCTCAAATCCGAATGCACACACACACTCCTGGACCTAGTAGCTACCTTCTGATAGCAAAAAGGATGCATTTTGATGTGGACCAAAATTTCCCCCCAGTGCCACATATAATAGAATGTATATACTTTGTATCAGTGTTGTTTTGATTAATCATAACTATAACTAAAATGTGTTTTAGTAATGTTCTGGACCTTTTAGTTAATCAGAACTGTAAGAACAGAAGTCACCTTCAAAAAACTATAACTGTAACTAGAAATGTGAAGGATGTCCCTAACTAAAACTATAATCAAATAGCTGCCACAAATGTTATAGTTACTGTACAAAACTATGTTAGAATATAAGATGCCCATGTTAGTATTATAAACTTGTCCCCAACAAGAGGGAATGGTGTATTCGTATACAGATTGGTGGAGACTAGAAGCATTAGGAACTGGTGTATGTATGACATAATGATGGTAGAGTATACATTTAAAACACACATCATCACTGTAACTAATACTATAACTATAACCGTAACTGAAACTAATGGCATTTCAAGGCAAAAACTGTAACTATAACTAACATTTAGGAAATGGCTACATACTATATAAACTAAAATCCTGATTCTGACATCATTTAAATAACTATAACTATTACTAAAAAGGTTTTTGTGAACTAAAACAACACTACAGTTTGTATGTACATTCATATATGCGTGTAATACGCCTTGTGGTGATCACCTAAGCAATTTGAGATTTCTTTTCTGTTCACCAAGGGCTACCCAGTTTCCATGCCAAACTCACCAACACAATTTCATAAACATTCTGATTGTCCTGAGTGCGCTGTAAGCCTCGTGGTGACAAGCCAAAAAATGTCAATTTTTGAGTTGTCACCACGGCCTCTCCTGTGTACAGGTGATGCATCATAGCTGAAATCCGAATATACAGACACACTCCTGGACCTAGTAGCTACCTTCTGATAGCAAAAAGGATGCATTTTGATATGGACCAAAATTTCCCTCAGTGCCACATATAATAGAATGTATATACTTTGTATGTACATTCATATATGTGTGTAATAGGCCTTGTGGTGATCACCTAAGCAATTTAAGATTTCTTATCCTTTCACAAAGGGCTACCCAGTGTCCATGCCAAACTCACCAACACAATTTCGTACGCATTTTGATTGTCCTGAGTGCGCTATAAGCCTCGTGGTGACAAGCCAAAAAATGTCAATTTTTTTAGTTGTCACCACGGCCTCTCCTGTGTGCACGTGATGCATCATAGCTGAAATCCGAATGCACAGACACACTCCTGGACCTAGTAGCTACCTTCTGATAGCAAAAAGGATGCATTTTGATGTGGACCAAAATTTTCCCCCAGTGCCACATATAATAGAATGTATATACTTTGTATGTACATTCATATATGCGTGTAATACGCCTTGTGGTGATCACCTAAGCGATTTGAGATTTCTTTTCTGTTCACCAAGGGCTACCCAGTGTCCATGCCAAACTCACCAACACAATTTCGTAAACATTCTGATTGTCCTGAGTGCGCTATAAGCCTCGTGGTGACAAGCCAAAAAATGTCAATTTTTTGGGTTGTCACCACGGCCTCTCCTGTGTACACGTGATGCATCATAGCTGAAATCCGAATGCACAGACACACTCCTGGACCTAGTAGCTACCTTCTGATAGCAAAAAGGATGCATTTTGATATGGACCAAAATTTCCCTCAGTGCCACATATAATAGAATGTATATACTTTGTATGTACATTCATATATGTGTGTAATAGGCCTTGTGGTGATCACCTAAGCAATTTAAGATTTCTTATCCTTTCACCAAGGGCTACCCAGTGTCCATGCCAAACTCACCAACACAATTTCGTACGCATTTTGATTGTCCTGAGTGCGCTATAAGCCTCGTGGTGACAAGCCAAAAAATGTCAATTTTTTTAGTTGTCACCACGGCCTCTCCTGTGTACACGTGATGCATCATAGCTGAAATCCGAATGCACAGACACACTCCTGGACCTAGTAGCTACCTTCTGATAGCAAAAAGGATGCATTTTGATGTGGACCAAAATTTCCCCCCAGTGCCACATATATAATAGAATGTATATACTTTGTATGTACATTCATATATGTGTGTAATACGCCTTGTGGTGATCACCTAAGCAATTTGAGAATTCTTATCTGTTCAGAATGCGTACGAAATTGTGTTGGTGAGTTTGGCATGGACACTGGGTAGCCCTTGGTGAACAGAAAAGAAATCACAAATTGCTTAGGTGATCACCATAAGGCGTATTACACGCATATATGAATGTAAATACAAAGTATATACATTCTATTATATGTGGCACTGGGGGGAAATTTTGGTCGACATCAAAATGCATCTTTGTTGCTATCAGAAGGTAGCCACTAGGTCCAGGAGTGTGTCTGTGCACTCGGATTTGAGCTATGATGCATTCACATCTCCAACTAGATTTGTTGGAAATATCAGGGTGACACGCCCCCTCTCCCGTGAGATATGCAGGATGGTGCTATGGCCAAAAATTGGCCATAGCACCACCTTGAATAACAAGGGTTACAGAGCACACAAAGTGATGGGAAGTGTTTCATAACTTAGTTCATATTATCTCCAACTAGATTTGTTGAAAATATCAGGGCTACACGCCCCCTCTCCCGCGAGATATGCAGGATGGTGCTATGGCCAAAATTTGGCCATAGCACCACCTTGAATAACAAGGGTTACATAGCACACAAAGTGATGGGAAGTGTTTCATAACTTGATTCACATCTCCAACTAGATTTGTTGAAAATATCAGGGTGACACACCCCATCTCCCACGAGATATGCAGGATGGTGCTATGGCCAAAATTCGGCCATAGTACCACCTAGAATAACAAGGGTTACAGAGCACACAAAGTGATGGGAAGTGTTTCATAACTTAGTTCACATCTCCAACTAGATTTGTTGAAAACATCAGTGCGACACACCCCTCTCCCACGAGATATGCAGGATGGTGCTAAGTGCATTTTTTCCCCATTCTCCCCCATACATTGACTGTGGTGCTATGGCCAAAATATGGCCATGCATAGCACCACCTTGCATAACAAGGGTTACAGAGCACACAAAGTGATGCGAAGTGTTTCATAACTTAGTTCACATCTCCAACTAGATTTGTTGAAAACATCAGTGCGACACACCCCTCTCCCGCGAGATATGCAGGATGGTGCTATGGCCAAAATATGGCCATAGCACCACCTTGAATAAGAAGGGTTACAGAGCACACAAAGTGATGCGAAGTGTTTCATAACTTAGTTCACATCTCCAACTAGATTTGTTGAAAACATCAGTGCGACACACCCCTCTCCCACGAGATATGCAGGATGGTGCTAAGTGCATTTTTTCCCCATTCTCCCCCATACATTGACTGTGGTGCTATGGCCAAAATATGGCCATGCATAGCACCACCTTGAATAACAAGGGTTACAGAGCACACAAAGTGATGGGAAGTGTTTCATAACTTAATTCACATCTCCAACTAGATTTGTTGAAAATATCAGGGTGACACGCCCCCTCTCCCTCGAGATATGCAGGATGGTGCTAAGTGCATTTTTTTCCTATTCTCCCCCATATATTGACTGTGGTGCTATGGCCAAAATTTGGCCATAGCACCACCTTGAATAACAAGGGTTACAGAGCACACAAAGTGATGGGAAGCGTTTCATAACTTAGTTCACATCTCCAACTAGATTTGTTGAAAATATCAGGGGGACACCCCCCCTCTCCCGCGAGATATGCAGGATGGTGCTATGGCCAAAATTTAGCCATAGCACCACCTTGAATAACAAGGGTTACAGAGCACACAAAGTGATGGGAAGTGTTTCATAACTTAGTTCACATCTCCAACTAGATTTATTGAAAATATCAGGGCGACACGCCTCATCTCCCACGAGATATGCAGGATGGTGCTAAGTGCATTTTTTCCCTATTCTCCCCCATACATTGACTGTGGTGCTATGGCCAAAATTTGACCATGGCACCACCTTGAATAACAAGGGTTACAGAGCACACAAAGTGATGGGAAGTGTTTCATAACTTAGTTCACATCTCCAACTAGATTTGTTGAAAATATCAGGGCGACACGCCCCCTCTCCCACGAGATATGCAGGATGGTGCTAAGTGCATTTTTTCCCTATTCTCCCCCATACATTGACTGTGGTGCTATGGCCAAAATATGGCCATAGCACCACTTTGAATAACAAGGGTTACAGAGCACACAAAGTGATGGGAAGTGTTTCATAACTTAGTTCATATCTCTAACTAGATTTGTTGAAAATATCAGGGTGACACGCCCCCTCTCCCGCGAGATATGCAGGATGGTGCTATGGCCAAAATTTGGCCATAGCACCACCTGACCTTGAATAACAAGGGTTACAGAGCACACAAAGTGATGGGAAGTGTTTCATAACTTAGTTCACATCTCCAACTAGATTTGTTGAAAATATCAGGGCGACACACCCCCTTTCCCGCGAGATATGCAGGATGGTGCTATGGCCAAAATTTGGCCATAGCACCACCTTGAATAACAAGGGTTACAGAGCACACAAAGTGATGGGAAGTGTTTCATAACTTGATTCACATCTCCAACTAGATTTGTTGAAAATATCAGGGTGACACACCCCCTCTCCCGCGAGATATGCAGGATGGTGCTATGGCCAAAATTTGGCCATAGCACCACCTTGAATAACAAGGGTTACAGAGCACACAAAGTGATGGGAAGTGTTTCATAACTTGATTCACATCTCCAACTAGATTTGTTGAAAATATCAGGGCGACACACCCCATCTCCCACGAGATATGCAGGATGGTGCTAAGTGCATTTTTTCCCTATTCTCCCCCATACATTGACTGTGGTGCTATGGCCAAAATATGGCCATAGCACCACTTTGAATAACAAGGGTTACAGAGCACACAAAGTGATGGGAAGTGTTTCATAACTTAGTTCACATCTCCAACTAGATTTGTTGAAAATATCAGGGTGACACGCCCCCTCTCCCGCGAGATATGCAGGATGGTGCTATGGCCAAAATTTGGCCATAGCACCACCTTGAATAACAAGGGTTACAGAGCACACAAAGTGATGGGAAGTGTTTCATAACTTAGTTCACATCTCCAACTAGATTTGTTGAAAATATCAGGGCGACACACCCCCTTTCCCGCGAGATATGCAGGATGGTGCTATGGCCAAAATTTGGCCATAGCACCACCTTGAATAACAAGGGTTACAGAGCACACAAAGTGATGGGAAGTGTTTCATAACTTAGTTCACATCTCCAACTAGATTTGTTGAAAATATCAGGGCGACACACCCCATCTCCCACGAGATATGCAGGATGGTGCTAAGTGCATTTTATATATGAATGTACATACAAAGTATATACATTCTATTTTATGTGGCACTGGGGGGAAATTTTGGTCCACATCAAAATGCATCCTTTTTGCTATCAGAAGGTAGCTACTAGGTCCAGGAGTGTGTCTGTGCACTCGGATTTGAGCTATGATGCATCACGTGTACACAGATTCTGATTGTCCTGAGTGCGCTATAAGACTCGTGGTGACAAGCCAAAAAATGTCCATTTTTTGAGTTGTCACCACGGCCTCTCCTGTGTGTACGTGATGCATCATAGCTCAAATCCGAGTGCACAGACACACTCCTGGACCTCAAAAGGACCATACTAGTTCCAGGAGTGTGTCCATGCATTCATATTTGAGCTATGATGCATCATGTGCACACAGGAGAGGCCGCGGTGACAATTTAAGCAATAAAATTTGCCTTTTTTTGCTTGTCACTGCGAGACCTATAGCACATTCGGGACAGTTAGTATGCATCTGAAATTGTGTTGGTGAGTTTGGCATGAACACTGGGCAGCCTGTAGTGACCAGCAAAGGAATGTGAGATTACCTTCGTGATCACCACAAGGTGTATTAATACTATTTTATGATGTAGTTAGGGTTAGGGACTACGTACGGAGGCAAACATTGTTTCGTAAGTTAGCATAGGTCCACAGCTAGATCCTCATAAGTTATCATGATGACATGACCCTTCTCCCATGAGCTACGCAAAAAAGGTGCTTTGCATTTTTCGATCCTACACCCTTTCCATACATTGAAAAGTATTAAGCACCTCCGGATGTAGTTAGGGTTAGGGACTACGCAAGGAGACAGAAATTGTTTCATAATGTAGTATAGGTCCACAGATAGGTCTCCATAAAATATCGTGACGACACGACCCTTCTCCCATGAGCTACGCAAAAAGCATCTCAGTATGTGGCCCGTAACCTTATTCGGAGGTGCTTAAAATTATTTCAATGCATGAGAA
>OZ026559.1:3643173-3653173 GCA_964020155.1 Chondrilla cf. caribensis
TTTGAAACTTTGAAATAAAATGTCTGTTATATATCTATCAATCTAATGCCTATTGTATTATTATTCACCACTAAGGCCAAATAGCTATTATGCAAATGGCTATATATCCCTGGAAATTTGGTGCCTGGATAATCCAAGCCGCTGGATAAACGAAGTCCGGATAAATGAGGGTCACCTGTAACTTAACCGGACGTACTAAATATGAAGATATAGAACACATCCCTATTTCCAACCTATAATTGACCAATATGTATTATACTTAATTAACTACCATATTAATTATAGAATTAAAAATTACTATAGTATGGTTATGTACATTTTCATATTGGATAACGTTATGTACGTGCACCTATAATTATTTTTGCACAGCTAATTGATATATTGTCTATTTGAAATATTAATATAGATAGTAAGTATTCGATAGTTAATGATATTTAAGTTATTTGTGAGATCTAAACACCACAACAGAACAAGAAAACATTAATAGAGGCTCAAACCACACCAATTAATTAATATAGAACCACGAAGCACAACAAATGCAATGATAGCAGTCGTAGGTAGGTCCAGCTGATTGTATTAATTAATTTTGCTCCAATAATTAATTGAATTGCAAGATATAGCAAGTAATCGTAATTGCGACTAATGTTTTTATAATGTTATCTTTGATAAACTCTCATCACATGCGAAGGTGAACATACGAATACTAAGATAAAAACAGCTCTATAATCCAATAAGACTCTATTAATACATTCTCATCCCAAATTGTAACAGTCATCTGTAATATTATTTTATTCCAAAGGAATATTATGACAGGGTGAACACTTGAAAGGTTGATTATTGGAAGACTTGAAAGCGTAATGATTTCCAATTAAGCTACATTCAATTGTGTATTAAGTCATCAAAGTTCATTATTAAATTACAGGTCGGCGGCTTATTGGATATTCGGCGATGATGTCATCGAGTCAAAAATGGCAGCCGTACAAAGGTTTTCGCGTTCAGTGATATTCGGAATTTCGCTTCCAGGAGTCGGCGGCGGTGCGCTGGTATGCCTCCAATGTAGACCAAGGTGGATCATTTGAAGAGTTCAGCGTTGGAGTAGTCTCTCCAAAGTGGTCTTTATTGGGAGTTCGTAATTAGATTCAGTGTGTGCACACGTTCGGGTGCGCGTGGACTCACATATCTGTCAACTAAAGCCACTCAACACCCACACGCCGTGGTGTACTGGCGTATAGACGTCAAGTTGATTCTGAAAGCCAACTTATTTGTTTGCTGGAGGCATCTCCTGTGTATCGCACTCGGCGATTCCCACCCAAGAAAGTTTTCTCCAGGTGAGCTTTTGTGTTCTTCCCGTTAACGAAGCCAGTTCCCAAGCTCCGTCTGTTACCTTCCCCTGGCGCCTGTAATGTCGTCCCTTTTCAATCCTCTGTTCTCCCACGGGAATAAGGCCCTCGTCTTTTTCGCGTGTGTGATGTGTAGGACCATATTCTTCCCAAAACATATGATATGGAGTTGTCGGGTGGGAGAGTTTTCTAATGTCAAACCAGTAGAGTATTCTCAAGCCTATGGTGTTCGTACGCGTACACTGCGTGTCCTGTTGGGTATTTCGGATACACGGTCTCAACTACGTAACTGGCGCACTCACGCTGAGGAACTACCAATGCTTGTTGTTTGTTGCGTGAGCGAATCTCGTCTTGTTTACCATAGCGGTTTCTTCTCGTGTGTGATAGCTAAATTTTGCCACTACGGTTGACTTGGTCCACCTCGCGTGTGTATGGGAGTTTTCGTATTGTGTGGTAGTCAGTCGTACCAGAAGAAATCTAAACTACAGTATAACCTCACCATTTAGATCACCTATATGAGCAGTCAACGTTGGCTCCACTGTAAAGTGGTCCTAATTTTGATGCTTTAATATGAAATGATAATGAGCTGACCAGGAGTGTATACTAACCAGGAGTGTATACTAACCAGGAGTGTGTACTAACCAGTAGTGTGTACTAACCAGAAGTGTGTTTTAACCAGTAGTGTGTACTAACCAGGAGTGTGTGCTGACCAAGAGCGTGTGCCTGACCAGGATACATGCCTAGCTTGTTTTACTGCATATACGTACATGCTAACTATTCAGTACTGGTCGTCATACATAGGTGTACGTACGTGCATCCATCCATATATATAGATGATGTACATACGTACGTATGTACATACATGCATGAGCTATGTAACTACTAGGGACCAAGTACGTATGTATTGCCCCAAGGGGTATGTGCTGACCAAGGTGCACACTATACTGTGTTACAGTGTGACGAAAGTGAACTTGCACCCTGACTGTTGAAAGCAGTGCCTACACATGGTCTTGTCAACTATGTGATGCAGTTATATGATGCACAGTCGATGCAGCCTTAAAAGTTCCCATTGTATCCTTGCACTGGAGAATTCAGTGTAGTCAAACAGTCTGTAACACTGCTTTCCTCAATGCAGTTATTGTTACATCATGGTCTGTGTGTGTGTGTGTGTGTGTGTGTGTGTGTGTGCAGGATTAAGGCCTCAATGTCCATGAAGATACACATGTTCGTACATATGTACATGTATGCATACATGTACATGAGTATGCATACATACCTACGTATGTGAATACATACGTATGTATGTATAAACTTGTACATACGTATGTAATATACGTACCCATGTACTAATATGTGTACGTATGTACATTCACACATGCATTTATATATACGTATTTATGTGTGCATTACTACGTACGTACGTACATACCTATAATGTATACACACATGTAGTGTTATTGATGACCCTATTGATACAGTGTCATGTGTATGTGCGTATGTATGTACTGTTAAATTGGCTGGACATGGTTCATCAAATATGTACCTACATTCCAAATTGCTTAGTATTTGGAAAGGCACACCTAATCTGGACGTACGTACATATATACAGATGTACTTCTAATTAGATGTATCTACATATGTACATACATAGGTACCTACTTACTCTCAGTACTGTTTGACATACGTACATACTTACGTACTTTACCTGAGAAAGGGACTAAGTGAAGTGTAATTATGTACTATCCAGGATTGTTTTCCAACCTGGATAGTATACTAACCATGAGAGTATACTAACCAGGAGTGTGTACTAACCAGGAGTTTGTACTAACCAGGAGTGTGTACTAACCATGAGTGTGTACTAACCAGGAGTGTGTACTAACCAGGAGTGTGTACTAACCAGGAGTGTGTACTAACCAGGAGTGTACTAACCAGGAGTGTACTAACCAGGAGTGTGTACTAACCAGGAGTGTACTAACCAGGAGTGTGTGCTGACCAGGAGTGTGTGCTAACCAGGAGTGTGTACTAACCAGGAGTGTGTACTAACCAGGAGTGTGTACTAACCAGAGTGTGTACTAACCAGGAGTGTGTGCTAACCAGGAGTGTGTGCTAACCAGGAGTGTGTACTAACCAGAAGTGCATACTAACTACGTACCTGCCTGCTAGGCAAGTCTTGCCATATCTTGCTTCACGTACGAATGTTGAATGGCACATTTCTTATACGACACATCTTCTACAATACCCATAGTGATCACATAACAGGTGCGTATTTACATCATGTTAGTGATGATGTTCTCAAGTATGCTATGTGGTGATATATGTTGTGGTGACAGATGACCTAAGGTGTGAGCTTGTTTTGGCAATGTACATAGGTACGTACATACGTATATTGTTATACATATCATTATGCATATGTACGTACGTACGTACGTGTGTATGTACATATGTACGTATGTGCTCACATAGGGATGTACGTACGTACATACGTACTTATATACGTATTTATGTATGTGATTGATTCATCCAATTCCGTATGTACATACATTGGTTAATGTATACTCGTGTCTATGTACGCACATACGTACATTTTACAACATTATGTGCACATGCATGCGTAATCTACCTACTTACGTGCATATGTACGTACATATGGGATGTGTATGTATATAAAATATGTACATATGTACAGAACTTATATACATACGTACATACACAAGTACCTATGTACGTACGTATATTGTGTGTATGCATCCCAAATATCCTTCCCAGAGTGGCTGTACACTGGAACCTGTGTATGTACGTACGTATGTAAATGGTCACGTATGTACGTACGTACGTACATACGTATTTGGCAGTAGCTTCTGTAGTGTATGATTCAACCTGCGTAATAGGTAAGTACGCACGTACGTACGTACAGTTCACCTCTATAACAGCCACAGTTTGGGTCTTAAGGGTGGCCACTGTGGATAGGTCCCATTATACAAATAAACGTACGTATCATGATTGTTGTGTGTGCGTGTGTACTTCATCATTGCTTGTCGCTGCTGTTGATGGGAATAGTGAGAGAAACATGATCCTGCATTGGAAGTCATTGTGACTGTCCCGCCCACTGCTTCCTCCAATATCACCTGGTAATGCTGTGGTCTGTATTCCATACATAATGCGTGCCTTTCCCGTAATGCACACTTCACAGCCCCTACACACAATCGTGCATAAAGTGTAATATACCCTTCCTCTATCCCTCTCCCCCCTCTCCCTCATTTATCACTCACTCACCCTTCACTTTTTCTCCCTCACTCTTTCTCACTTTCTCCCTCACCTTTCCTCCCTCACTGTTCCTCCTCCACTTATCACTCACTCACTCACTCACTCTTCACTTTCCCTCCTTCACTCTCCCTCACTTATACTCACACACTCACTCAATTCCTCCCCCACCCTTACTTTCTCACTCTATTACTCTCCCTTAATCTCTACCTTGTTCTCTCATCACTCCCTCACTCACTTTGTCACTCACTCCCCTTCCTCACTCCCTCCCTCCCTCCCTCCCTCACTCACTCATGCACAATCACATTCACTTCCTTCCTCCCTCACTCACTCTCATTCACTCTCACATTCACTTTCTCCCTCCCTCCCTCCCTCCCTCACTTATTCACTCTCACATTCACTTTCTCCCTCCCTCCCTCACTCACTCACATTCACTCTCACATTCACTTCCTCCCTTCCTCACACACTCACTCTCTTATTCACTCTCACATTCACTCTCACATTCACTCTCACATTCACTTCCTCCCTTCCTCACACACTCACTCTCTTATTCACTCTCACATTCACTCCCTCCCTCCTTCCCTCCCTCCCTCCTTCCCTCACTTATTCACTCTCACATTCACTTCCTTCCTCCCTCCCTCACTCACTCACTCTCTTATTTACCCTCATATTTACTTGCTCCCTCACTTATTCACTCTCACATTCGCTCCCTTTTTCTCTCCTTTCCTCTTCCCCCTCACATTCACTCACTCTCTCCCTTTCTCCCTCCTTTCCTCCCTCCCTCATTCCCCCACTCACTCACTCTGTGTGTAGAAGAGATCTTGTATGTTCATAAGTATATCAACTTACATACATACGTACGTATGTACATACCTGGAAACAGTGAAACATGTACTGTACATATCTGGCATAACCAGTAAGGTCAGTTGTTATGATGTTCCTGCAAATATGTTCTTTGAATGTCACTCAGCCCTATCCCTACGTGTGTGTTTCAACCGAAATGGAATTACACACTCCCTATATTTGTGTCCTTCTACGGATGAAGCTATGCACCTATACACATATGGTGTTCAGTGTAACCCTATCCACCTGTTGGTATTGTCTGGTGGATTCCATTCATGACTGTGGTACTGTAATTGGATTACATAAATTGTGACCCTCTCACCAATGTGGTCTCAGCATAAAGTGTAGAGTGGGAAAAAGTGTGTGTGTGGACGAGACTGTCAGTTCTCACATACATACGTACGTATGTCATACAGTGTTACCCGCTTAATATACTTTCTGTTAGTAGGTCAAACAGTTCATTATGCCACAATTTTCTGGCACGAGTTTATCAGTATGGGATACATATATTGGTATACACACACATGTGCATTGTGCCAACTGCCAAATCTGTCATCCAACATGTTTTTTTTCTACATCAGTACTTTCCTTACGTATTTGGTAACACTTATTGGGTACAGACGTATATACATACGACTGATGTACGTACGTATGTACATACATTTCATATTGTACATACGTATGTACGTACATATTTTGTTAACATTCTCCACACTGGACATAGGGATGTATGTATGCATGTACACAAGTGCGTATGTATATACATGTACGTGCAATATATACGTATGTACCATATATAAGTACGTAACAGTACACACGTACGTATTATGTACATACATGTAGTAGAGTGTATAAAGCAAGTTTCTGTACTTGCAAAGTGCTAATGAGGTATGTTCACCATAATAGCATACAGTTGCCATGTTCACTGTTGAATAATGACCATAATAGAAACACCTTCCCATCTTCTACCCTATGTACGTATGTCCTTCTATACACATACGTACTTGTGTGTGCCATACCTATTTTCAAGGTTTGAATGGGGACATACTTTCGGTGTCTTTTATCTTATTCTTCACTTTTTCTTACTGTCCATGTGTGCTATTGTGCCTAAAGCATTCACACACAAATCAGCACTTTTCAATGCACGTATTCACATTACAATGAGCCACCTTTGTACCCTGTCCAGTACACAGTACGTACGTACGTATGTCTACATGTGATGGACCCTGTATATAAGATCACCTCTTTTCTCAAGTAACCACTCTTGAACTAGCCACGGTGTCGTATCAACTACGTACGTACGTACATTACAGCATCTTGTGCTTGGAGAACACCTGGCTACAGACACCACCTTTTCTTGTTCCCTTTATTGGCCTTTGTGGGTGGGTTTCACTGTAGGTACATACGTTTGTACGCACACATGTATTGGACATACACATACACATGGATGCACATGTGTACATGCATGTAATCGATAGCTGTACCACCTTTTTGGACTACGTACGTACGCACGTAGGTCTGGGCCAAAGTGCTTATGTATACGTACTGTATGTATGTGTGTGTGTACATGCATGTACCTGCTGTGGAAATCCAGAGTCGGGTACCTCTGTAATCCAACATCTCTCACTCTCTAACCATCTTGTGTGACACATCCATCAATGCGGACTGTACTATACGACTTTGGTAATCTGGCATTCATGTGTTCCACCATACATTGTCAGATTATCAAGGTTCTACATACATACGCACTGTATGTTCATGCCATGCACATACATATGAATGTATGTACGTATGGCTATATAATGTATGTATGTATAGCTATGATATGTACCTACGTACATAGAAATATATGCCGAGGTGCAAATTGTTGCAAGCTGTTTACTTGTTACAATGTTGAAATCAATTATCACCTCATCCACTCTGTCTTTTATGAAAGCAGCTGTTGAAAAGAAAGAGCCAATGGGGTCACTGAGCTGGATGTTGTGTGAGGAAACCTCACTTGAGGTCATCAAAGCTGTCATGAAGCCATGCTTATGACAATGTTGAAATACTCTGTTTTGTGGGAATGCAACTGTATATGCATGCACACACACACACACTTATGCATGCATGCACACATACGTACATGCATATACAACGTATACACATGCACACACACCAACACCTGCACACACATGTGTATAAGCACACACACGCACAGTGTACGCACACACACGCACGCACACACGGACACACACACACACATACGCAGTACACACACAAGCACATACAACACCACACACACTCACGCACTTCCTGTTTTTTTTTCAATTCACACAGGTACATAGGTTATTACATTACATTATAGAATCCACTTCTGATAAGAAGCTAGGGTTTTGTGGAGTTATCATATTATTGTGTGGTTGTCATCAAGCGATTGTGGTAATGAGATAATTTTCCTCTTCTTTGATTATTGACCATAATTGAGTTAACACTCTACCTGTGATATTGGCTGGAATTCTATATTCTTGTTGTTAGTGCTGTAGTTTAGGTATTAGATGACTGATTGTGTTACCTGAGATTTGTATCAATGAAGGTGTTAGACAGTGTAGGCCACACTTTGGTTTGTACACACATGCACATCACATCGAACCCTCTCACACGCAATGAACACATGCACACGCACACACACACACACACACACACACACACACACACACACACACACACACACACACACACACACACACACACGCTCACACACACACACGCTCACACACAACACACACACACACACACACACACACACACACACACACACACGCACACATACACACACATGCTCACACACACACACACACACACACACACACACACGCACACATACACACACATGCTCACACACACACACACACACACACACACACACACACACACACACACACACACACACACACACACACACACACACACTAGGCTCACACACAGTAGCTCACACTCAAACCTGTGAACCCAGTTATTCATTACACACATCATTTCTTCACTAGATTCAGAGAGTAATTTAGTATCTCTGTGGAACATTGGTTACCTGATAGAAATGTATCAAAATCAATACCTTAGTGTGGTGTGGATAACAGAGAAGATACGTACCTGTACATGCATACACTGTGTACTGTGGATATTCTGTTGAGATACAAGCAGAGTATGTGCATGCGAAATAGTGTGTGTGTATCAATATGCATTCCAAGAGGAGCTATACCAGTACACAAAGTGGAATCTTCTCATAACAAACCTCTTTGTGGCGAATATATATTTCCTCTGTGTCCACTTGCCTGCCTTCTTCGAAACTTCTCTTATCCTTTCTCTGTCTTTTGTAGGAAGCAATGAAAGTTGTTCACTCTTAGCCACAGATTGTATTGCTGGTCGTCTTCTGTTTTGCCCTCAAGCAACACTCCTCATTGACCTGCGAGACCCATGGCAAATTCAATAAAGGTATATCGTAATGTGAACGGCTCCAACGAAGGCGAATGCTTCACTGTCCTAGCTGGAAGCAACTCATCCACCACCGATGTCATCCAACTTGCTCTCCAACAAATGCACATCTACGAGGATCCGTCGTTCTACGACCTCCAGGAGAGTTTCACCACAGAGGCGAACAACCCGGGTAGGATTCTCTCCAAAAGCGAACAACCTGTGTCCCTACACCAGAAATGGGCGGAGCGTAAGTGGAGAGGGGAAATGATGTTTCGGCTGCGGAGACAGTCCCTGAGCCGGACTGAACTGGCCATGCAGAGACTCATGGACAACCTTTCACCAGATGTAGAAGACCATCTCACTGACGACATGTGTAATTTATCAGAACTCTCGGAGTCTTCGATGCTCGCTACGCTCCGCACCAGATTCGAACACAACAAGATCTACACCTACGTTGGATCCATCCTGATCGCAGTGAATCCATACTTCTTCTACCCCATCTACAACCCGAACTACAGGGAGGTGTACCAGTCCGGCAAACTCGGGGATCATCCACCACACATATTTGCTGTAGCCAATGACGCTTACAACTCCATGCTCTCCGACAAGGAGGACCAGGCGGTGATAATCAGCGGGGAATCCGGGGCAGGTAAGACAGAGTCAACCAAGTTCCTGCTACATCACTTGATGAACCTTTCTGCAAAGTTTGAAGAGGAGAAGACCTTGGAATTGATCACCCTGGGCACAGGTCCTGTGTTAGAAGTGAGTATGGACCAGCCGCAATGCTAGGTCTAGTCTAAGTCTGGGTCCCATTCACATTTACGTACATCTTCCTTCACTGGGTGCTTAGCATCGTAGCCTCTGGCTAAAGGCCTCAAGATTTCCAACCTTAACTGTAGATACTGTACCTGTGCTGTATCACTGACCTGTGCTACATGGCTTATGTATGCACAGTTTTTCCTTTGATCCACCCCTCAACCAGGATACAAGTATGTACGTATGTATGTTTGTACGTATGTACGTACGTACGTACGTATGTATGTGTACATGTTACCCTGCATCTCTCTGTTTAGGCATTTGGTAATGCAAGAACACTATCAAAC
>OZ026559.1:3658173-3660673 GCA_964020155.1 Chondrilla cf. caribensis
CACACACACACACACACACACACACACACACACACACACACATACACACAACACACACACACACACACACACACACACACACACACACACACACACACATGCAGACACACACACACACACACACACACACACACACACACACACACACACACACACACACACACACACACACACACACACATGCAGACACACACACACACACACACACACACACACAACACACACACACACACACACACACACACACACACACACACAACACACACACACACACTACACACACACACACACACACACACACACACACACACACACACACACACACACTCAGATTGTTCCATCTTGCTGTAGGAGGAGTATGTCAGGGAGAGCATACGATGGGATGCTGTCTCGTACATTGACAACTCGGACTGTTTGGATCTGATAGCTAGGAAACCAACTGGCCTACTGCACCTGTTGGATGAGGAGTGCAGGTGAGTACATTGTGTGTGTTGTACATACGTACTGTGTTTAGTGTATGTACTGTATGTAATGTGTGTACTGTACGTATGTATGTACGGTATAAAACATATCTACTGTATGTACGTACCTATGCAGTGTGTGTAGTGTATTTACTGTGTGTACTGTATGTACTGTATGTTCTGTTTGTACTGTGTGTGCATATTTACTGTATACTGTGAGTATTGCCTATGTACATATGCACAATACGTACATGTTCCACTGTATTTCCACACTGTAGCTTCCCGGGAGCCAATGATAACAGTTTGTTTGATAAGTTTGAATGTCAGCATAAGAAGCACACTCACTACAAGAGCCCTCCCGTGAAGCAAGCAGACCCCTATTTCATCATCGTCCATTACGCTGGAGACGTGCTTTACCGAGTGAAGGTACATATGTATGTACATACATACGTACGTACATACATGTGAACTTGTGTACTTACAGTACGTACATACATGTGTACATGTGTACTTACAGTATGTACATTTGTACATGTAATAGTTGTACCCCGCTTTTGGTCGGTACATGGGAAATGTACTGAGCGGATATCAGTTAATTAACCGAGGGCGCAGCCCGAGGTTAATTAACTGATATCGGCTCAGTACATTTCCATGTACCGACCAAAAGCGGGGTACAACTATTATGTATCCCGTTCAATAGCACGATTACGAGTAGCGGAGATGGATTTCGTTCACGACATCGAAAAAGACAATTTTCTCAAAGAGCTGGAGGTGGCTATCAACCCATTCAGATGGCATCTTGGCCGCCCGTACTTCCCGAACCAACGAGCGTCAGGACACTTATCGAACGAACGAGGAAAATGGCCGAATCCACGAGCCTTGGAATATTTACCGAGCGAACGAAGAAACTCATCGAACCAACGAGTTTCAGAGTATTTACCGAACGAACAAAGAAACTTGCCGAAACAACGAGTTTCAGAGTATTTACCGAACGAACAAAGAAACTTGCCGAACCAACGAGGCTTAGAATACTTACCGAACGAACGAAGCAACGGTTATGACTTCTTCTAATAGAAAATCCGAGAAACAACCCTTTTTTAGCCCCCATTGAGAACGTCGAAGAGTGGCTCGAGCCAAGACTACAGCCGAGAATACACAATGGGCACATAACAATGGCTGTTGATTAATTAATACCAGTCACTTAAAAACCGGGGTACATCACTAATAAGGTCAGTGTTGTACCCCGGTACATCGCGAATGTACTCCAGTCGGTCCCTTTGATCTTAAGTGACAATATCACCAATCGGGATACATGTATATTTACAGTACATACATGTGTACATGTGTACTTACAGTACGTACATGTGAGCATGTGTACGTACATGTAATATACAAGTTTGTACCTATGTACGTATGTACATGCAATCATGTGTCTGTATATGTAATAGTTATATCCTGCCTACGTGTGCTGTATCACTCCATCAAAACAAAATATAGTGCGTATGTTTTGTATGTACATGTGAACATGTTTACATACAGTATGTACTTATGTATATACTTGCTGGTATTTGCCTGTATAGGGATTTCGTGAGAAAAATCGTGACAGAATGCACAAGGACATTGTGGAAGTCCTTGAGACAAGCAGAAGTGACCTAGTGCGGGCTCTGATCGGGCTAGCCCCCTTGGCTGTCTGTTACTGGAGGAAGATAAGAGTGCTTCTTGTCGCAACAGCCATCTTCAGACACGAGGGAAAGCAAGCAAAGATAAAGGAAGCGAAGAAGAAGACTACCTCTTTGAGCAGGATCATCTCTGCTGGTGCATTGTGTAAGGTTTTACGCACGTCACACCCCCTTCTGTAGATAGTGTGCTTCCAAGTTGAAAAGAATGTTTAGCACTGTAGGTGCATGCATGTGCACAGAAACGTACACACACACACACACACACACACACACACACACACACACACACACACACACACACACACGTACAAGCACACATGCACCACCCCACACACACACAAGCATGCATGCATGCACACA
>OZ026559.1:3665673-3668173 GCA_964020155.1 Chondrilla cf. caribensis
TGTGTGTGTGTGTGTGTGTGTATGTGTGTGTGTGTGTGCACACGCTTAATATAGTTACTGATTGGGATGGTACATACGTATGTAGGTACGTACATTGATATAATCAATGGATGATGTGTGCTTTTATGTGTATTCACAGATCATTATGATGTCCATAATATTATGATTCTATAGATACAGAAAGATCCAGGAAGATAGAGCGACCGTGG
Organism: Chondrilla cf. caribensis; assembly: GCA_964020155.1. Classification (NCBI taxonomy): domain Eukaryota; kingdom Metazoa; phylum Porifera; class Demospongiae; order Chondrillida; family Chondrillidae; genus Chondrilla; species Chondrilla cf. caribensis. The sequence goes on from OZ026559.1 coordinate 3,665,883, forward strand.
ATGTTGAGAGACAGAAGCATGTTTCAGAGCAGCCATCAGCAGAGGAGATTAAGACACCTGTTGACACCACTCAAGTTGAAGACTCTCCTCCTCACAGCACCTCAGACAAGCCGGCTGTGAGCGAAGGTCAAACACAACAGTGAGTGTACTGCTAAATGCACTTTTGACCAAACTACGTATGTACGTATGTACGTATATGCATTGTGAAGGTAGTTGTGTGCTTGGTATCATACATACAATTGTGGCGGTGTTGGGTGTGTGGGCATGTACTAGGGAAGGAATTCAGAGGGTGTGGGTGGAGTGGGGGAGGATGCACCTGAATTCACCTGCCATGTCATGCTAAGAGGCAGAATCAGGTAGGAGCATCTGGAATGAGGACCAGTTATGGGTAACAAGTATGGGACCTGGCAGGGGTAACATGTATAGGTAACAGGTAGGATAGCAGGTGTAGGTACCAGGTAGGAGTACTAGGTGTGTACTGGCTCTTTTCATAATTTTCTAGTGAAAGTGTCCTATTCCCTCACCACTGCAAAATTCTTAGCCTTCTGGAATTGATGTTCATTTGCTGAAAATATTTGCTATATTTCTTTATAATATTCTCATGCTGTTTTGCGTGTAATTTATGTACATATGTATGTACATCTGTATTTAGGGGGAAGATTTTGATCCAGCAACAGTTCTCCAGAAAGAAATCTCCTGTTAGGAAGGGACCGATATCCCGAAGTTCCCTCTATGTTAGTGATTCGAGTGCATCACTAATATCCACCAGCAGTGAGGTATCAAGTGCAGGATCATCACCTCTCTCCTCCCCGGGCCGTCATCAAATCAGAGAGGATGTATCCGAAAGCAGCCGATCTCCCCTGCACCGCCGTGCAGCCATCCAGGACAAGAAGGGTGTGAGAATGAGGATGAAGGTCTCCCCTACTTCCAGTAGCACTGATGTGTCCAAGTCAAAAGAATGGATGCTTTCTTCGAGTGAATTGAAACAAGTCAAAGAAGATTTCACAGGTGGTGTTCAGGGTGAGGACAGGATGTATCTGTCCTCTCTAAGCTCGTCTGGTAGTACCGTGGGAACTAATGAGAGGCAGCCACAGCAGGAACCACAGCGACTGTCTCCGAATGAAATCCCAACTCTAGCACCAACACAATCCCAAAGTTCACTCCCAGCGATGGAAGTTGGGTCCAAGAAGGTGAAGAGACATGGGTCAAAACTGAGAAGATCGCGTCCACCTAAGAAGAGCAGTAAGTGCTATCATTGGCAACTTTATCACTATTTCCACCATCACTGTTGTTATCATGGACATTGTCTATTTTAATCCTTTTTAAAATGCATTGACAGTACATTAGTGTACTTATCGCCACAATCATCATCACCAACATCTCCATCATTGCTTTCACCATCATCCTCTCCATCAATTTCACCATTGTTAAACGTCATCCTCATTCTCATTAACATCGTTATTGGCATCATCACTATCATCACTATCACCATTACCATCACTATCATCATCATCATGATCATCACCATAATCCTCAATGTTCAATACCCCATCATACACTGTAGGCTAATATAACTCAGTCCTCTAAAGTGTCTGCTGTCGGTAGAGGACACTTCCTTCACTCTGTGTTACATTGATTGCTCTCTCTCTCTCTCTCTCCATTGGTAGATGCAATGGGGACACATTTTTTCCACACTCACATGTTCAAGAGGGGACAAAAGTGCTCCATTTGTGGTAAAGTGTTTAGTGGTTTCCTAAAACAAGGACTAAAGTGTGAAGGTAAGTGTGTGTGTGTGTGTGTGTGTGCGTGTGTGCGTGCGTGTGCAGTAAATTTGTGTACGTACGTATGTATGTACGTACGTATGTGGGTATTTACAGTACATATTTACATGCATTCACTACAGTCCTGATTGGTTTTTATTCAATACAGAAGTTGACCTTTATCTTTTAATCAATGTTTTTTCACCCCATCCATAACACTCAACACACACACACACACACACACACACACACACACACACACACACACACACACACACTCACACACACACACACACACACACACACACACAGCCTGTCAGACCTCTGTCCATCACCACTGTGTCAATCGGGTCCATGTGTGCTCCGCCCACATACAAGAAGGACGGAGGCTGACTTTCAGCGCCAAGAAGATTCTATCTAGTGTTGGTGACCTTGATGACTTTGATGGCTTTCTGATGGAAAAGGTAATGTGACGTGATAATTTACTCGTGTATGCTTCAATCTGTGATTCTTTTAATGTGTATCGACTGT
>OZ026559.1:3673173-3683173 GCA_964020155.1 Chondrilla cf. caribensis
ACAATGTGCACACTATAGACAGTACACACATTATACACTCGATGTACATCATACACACCACACACAGTATACAGACTATAAACAGTATACACACTATGCATAATATGTACAAAGTACATACAGTGGGACCTCTGTATTACAAACCTCTGAAATGTTGGAACCTCTGCAATAAGGACACCATTCTGAGTCCCAGTGTAGTACTGTAGTGTATTAAGTGACCTCTGAATTGAGGTAACCACCGTAATAAGGACTGGAATTAAGGTCCCAAAGTGTCCTTTATAGAGAGGTCCCTTTATACTACATATTATATTCACACATTATATACTATAGCTCTTCAACCGTCTGTTTGTTTTTTTGTCATAGAGTCCTTGAAGTTATCATATCTGAGCAATTGGATAGGCTCAATGCTAATCTACAGAATATTACTAAATTTAGTTCAGCTGCATCCACAGCAGCCAATCAGCTGCAGGAACTTATCGAATGCGAGGGGCAGGTGAGTAGTGGGTGTGGCATGGGTGTGGTCATGATAATGAAAGATAATTTCCAATGCGAGGGGCAGGTGAGTAAAGGGTGTGGCATGGGTGTGGTGGTGGTTGTTTGCTGTGTGTGGCCACACAGTCATTCCTATGAATCAAAATTAACAGAACCATAATGCATGTAATATAAACACCCTACATTTAATATGACTACTGTACTATCTGAAGAACTTCTTGAATCATTATCAACCTTGAGGTGAACTACATACTTTAAGTATGCATCACTGGATATCACACCAAACTGCTGACAAGGCCAAAGTCCGTACCAGCTGGGGGATCAAGGTCCTATTGAGATGGCAACCAGTGATAGCCTCCCAGTCATCCAAATCTTCAAAATAGCAACTTGGTGTAATTTCTAGTGATGTGTTCTTAACATATATTCAGCCCTTACCCGGACTATGCGCAATGAACCTCTCCTGATCTTGAAGTGAACTATCTCTGTATTGCTTTTCAGGACCCCTCGTCAGCAGTCAAACAACACCATGCAGTGTCTGAACCCAAATCTCCCTCCTCACGTCCCTCCTCGACCATCGAACAGCTAGCAGTGGAGCTGGAGTTCCTGGAGCGAGAAAGGTGTGTGTTTCAAAATTAACACTTGTTATGGGCATTCAGTAATGACACATGTATGTACGTGTGTTTCTTTCACCAAGTTCATCGCTGTTATAATTCCAATGGAGATGCTGTTGTGTTGTATTGTGACAGTTACATAGTCCAGTACAAATTATAGGGATTTGCTACACACAGTTGCAGACCTGCTTACAGCACCTCACTTGCAGTTGTAGATTAAGTACCCCTCTCTCCGTCTCTGTCATCCATCTCATGACCCTACTCTTCATCTTCATCATCCATCCCGTCATCCCACTCTCCATCTTTGTCATCCATCCCATCACCCCACTCTTCATCTTTGTCATCCATCTCATGACCACACTCTTAATCTTCATCATCCATCTCATCACCCCACTCTCCATCTTTGTCATCCATCTCATCACCCCTCACTCCATCTTGTCATCCATCTCATGACCCCACTTTTCATCTTCATCATCCATCTCATCACCCCACTCTTCATCTTCATCATCCATCCCATCACCCCACCTTCATATTTGTCATCCATCTCATGACCGTACTCTTCATCTTTGTCATCCATCCCATCACCACACTCTTCATCTTTGTCATCCATCCCATCACCCCACCTCCATCTATGTCATCCATCTCTCGACTGCACTCTTCATCTTTGTCATCCATCTCATGACCCCACTCTTCATCTTCATCATCCATCCCATCACCCCACCTTCATATTTGTCATCCATCTCATGACCGTACTCTTCATCTTTGTCATCCATCCCATCACCACACTCTTCATCTTTGTCATCCATCTCTCGACTGCACTCTCCATACAGAGCTGAATGGACTGCTCAACTGCCAAGACTGAAGCCATTCAAAACTTCATTTCCTAGCTTGGAAGATCTCTCTCAGTCTCCCAGCGATGAGGACCATCCTGGAACGCCTTCTTCATTGACCAGTCTTGAATCAGAATCACCAGGTGGGTCTCCTTGTTCTCTTACAGGCAATTTCTACAGGAAGACGTACTGACAATGACAATGTTTAATATTTTGACATACGTATCAGTTTCTTTTTCGAGACATCATGTCATTGATACCGGTATGTTACTGACATGGTACTGTGGACACTATAAACTGTGTAAAGGTTTCGAGTGTCTATGATTGTACTGTCATGATTTTCTAGAAGTTATTGTACTCGTGCATTATAAATTTGAAAGCATTTTGTTTTCACATTAAATATTGAGATGATGAATAACAAGTAACACGAGTTCAAAACTCGTGGGGCAGCCACACCCCACACACTAATTACTTGAGTGTCTTTCTTAGGTTCGGAAGAACCTTTGCTGAAGTTTTATGTTCGGTGAAGCTTCAACGCATCAATTCTGGCCCAATTTCTAATTCTCGGCGTTTAAAGTCATCTTTCTTTGCACAATATAAATTACAATATGAATGCATTTTTGCGGTTATGCATGGGAACACGTATTTAATATTATATTTATATGTATGTATGTATGTATGTATAATGATATCGAGTATATACCTGAAGTCGAAATTAAAACAATATAGGGCTGCCTACAGCACCCCTAATAATGGGGCATTTTTCACTGAGTTCCCTTTGTGTGTTCTCCCACACACATGGGTTCTCTCTCACAGTTGTGCATGAGGTGTACTCTTCCACACAATCACATGTGCATACTTGCATGCTTACTACTTTACTCTCAAATTCTCACAGGTACTTCACAATCTGAATCCTTCACAAAACTCACAACAGCAAAGCAGAAAGCTGTTTCCTAAACACCCCAACCTACTGTATAACTGTTCCAATTTATTTCATTGCATTATTTTCATTTTACTTGTGAATATTCATACAATATAATTGTAAAGGATGGGAATTCAATGTTTCTCCATTTACGTAATCACCAATTTTGAACCATTGTGAATATTAATTATTACATTGTTGTACATACAGAATAATTATAATAAATGTATAATTATTGTACTATGACTACAAGAAAGAACCATGTATTATAATACTATATGAAATGCCTGCAGCTCCACTTTAAATTTATTACAACTAAAAGTTAATATAATATTATTGGGTCCATAATAGTATTAATACTATGTTATAATATTTTTTTAATTATTAAATTTTAGTTTTTATTTTACGTATAATAATTATATATGATCATTAATGTATTACATACATACGTATATATGGAGGCAATTTTACTTATTATTATACTTGGTTTTATGCCATGATACATAATAATACATGTATGTATAGTTTATTCCTGGGTATGTCCTCCATGGATATATAGGTCCCAATAGTTGATGAACACATGTACAGTATGTATGGAAATGTATATGACTATTATGACCTTTCTATTTTGATGGATGAAGTACGAACGAATCAGTTCTCATCTTGTACATTCAACATCTGTTGCACTGCCTGTCTAACTTTCGTTCCAACTCTACGGATGATCCATGCTCCTATTGGTAGAAGTGTATGATGTAGCACAAATATCAGAGAAGAGGAGACTGTTCGAGTCTCTTCTCCATATTTACTCAAATGTAGTACAAGTGTAATACTGAATGTTAGTGATCCAAATCCAAAGACTAGTACTGCTATAAACATGAGTAGCAGTATCTGTCGAAGTGCTTGTTTTGGTGTGATTCTGTATTCCTCTTCTTTGATGAAGATTTGATCAGTAGTGAAGGGAATGGATGTTATGATGATGCATACAAATATTACACACCACACTGTGAGAATGGCAAATCCGACAAGTGTGGATTAACACTCACTAACAAGAGTTGAAATGGAATACTAATAGACCCATTACACTCATGTAGACCCCCCAGATAGCTGTTGTTGCAATGATTCTGTGTACATGTTGTTTTATTCTCCAACATTTAGTTATTATACTCAATGTTTTGGGAATGGGAAATGTAATATACTTGCTGTGAATGTAAGCAGTAATGCCACTTGTAATGTTGATGAATATGAATACTGTAATGGCTGAGGAACAGGATCCAACTCCGTGTTCAGTGTTCCGTACTATGTTACTTTGATCACAGCCCAATGTCAGACCTTCAACAGTCATGTAAATGTTGAAGACATGAGCAAGACTTGCTACAGCCCAGAAGAACGGTACTTTAGCTTTGCTCCTACTTTGTTGTAGACTTGCTAGCCACTTTTTACCAATGCCATGGAGTATGTAAGGTGTTGCGATTACCAATAGGAGTAGAAACATTGTCCCACTACTACGATGTGATTGTTTATGATGAGACTGAAGATATGTATCAATCTGCAGCCTGTTGTCCAAATTTCTGACATCTGCTACTGGACGATTGTTAGTGAGCCACTCAAAGAACACTCTTGTCTGTTTACTGCTGTCTTTGTTCTCTGAATACTGTCCCTTCTGTAGTATTAGTGATTTGACCTGTATTTTATGAGCAATTTAATAGAATCAAAATATGATAATAATTGCTATTATTATTAATGAACATGTGATATAATTATTTGAGCTACTGTTCTGTGTAATATTTATCATGATGATGTTATGAATACCAAGTCCTATAATACGATCATAAATTCTGTACAGAAATGATAATTTATGTATACATGTCCTAATGTTTTGAACCAATTACTACTTTACTTCAGTATAATATGTATGCAATGAAATCAAAAAGAAATGGATCAATTGTAAATTAAAACTGACCATTCTCCCTCCAAATTCATTTTGAGGTTTAAAGAATATTTTCATATACTATTTCAACATTAGTAGCTATTGATTTTATACTTGCCAGAGAGTTGGAAAGACCACCTAAATTTAATATAATCATAATATATCCTGTAATCGTAGTCAAATAAAGATACCATCAGAAAAATTTACATTAGTAATTAAGCTTTATCTGAATCACAGAAATGCTCGAGACCCACCTATAATATACACATCACAGTGACTGTTAGCATTATAGACATTCCATGATCATTTCCATTAAAAAAGCTCCTTCTTGGGGACCTTAACAAGCCAAACTTTACAAACCCAATAAGAATGCCGTCAAATAATTAAGGAGATCGTAGCATCCAAAGCATGCTTAAGAATTCGAAGCACAAATCAAAATTATAAATTTTGTGCAATGTAGTTTCAAATGGTGCAGCTGTTATTTCTTTGGGTTTTTTACATTTGGGAACTGTAGACAATCCATTGACATGGAGTTGGGAGTTACAAAATCAGCAATGTTTAATATTTAGTGTACATACTATATTTTTTGGATATTACATATCATGATTATCTTGCATGCAAACACCTACTTTTTTAATGCAGCAGTACACACACAGAACATATAATGTTATATTAATACATTGTCAAATGTGATTCTGTGAATGTGAATTCAAACATTTACACCTGAATATTATACTCACCTGTGTGGTGACTGTACCAAGATCTCCCAATTCCTTACATTCCAATGGTATTTTAATGCAAGCAATTTGTGTAGGCAAGACAAAAGATGAGGTTTTGTTGAACAGCTGGTAGTAGGTTATAATGGGGAGGTATTCACCAAATTCCATCCAGTGTAGATTTCCTGCCATATTAATAATGATTTTAGTGGTCCACATGTACCAATATATGTTGTGATAAGTGTAGTTTATTCCCGGGTATGTCCTCCATGGATAGGTCCCAAGTGAGCACTCTTCAGGAAGTGGGTCTGTGTAGTTGGTGAAGTAAGCTATTATTACATCAGATGGTCTAGCCCGATTGATGGGGTAGAAGGCATTGAAGAGTTGTTGATAGTTCTCAGGACAAGATTTGATGGAATTGAGAATTTCCAAGGCATCATCGCACACTTCATATTGCTCATGTTCACCACAGACCATGCCTGTAAAGACCGCTACTGACAATACCACTGTTGCAGTTACAGTCATCTTCATTTCTAACAATGGACAAAATTATGCAGTGCCACTCAAATCCATATCATATATAATACTAGATAAATACCAAAGCCAAGATTGACCATCTATAATAATAATATATTATATAAAAGTATATCCTATTATATATTTATTACAACATGAGTTACAGAAATAGTATACAATTTAAAGTACCAGCCTATGTACGTAATATAGTGTGGGGCGCCTTGAAATATCCTACTTACAGATATTATATATAATAAAATGATCAATATGTTAAGTACATTTTAAGAATAATCAATGTGTATATATATACACATAATATATATTATTATAAGCATATGTCAGTCATAAGTCAGATTTTCCTTCAAAGCTAACTACCATTATTGATTGAGACTTTCTTTGACTTAGGGTTGCTGGCACAACTAAAATGGATTGTCAATTTGTATTTGTGTGACAAAGGTTGACAATCATGGCTATATGGATGCTGTTTGCTGTTTCTGTGGGGTAGTTATAAGTACACAACCATTATTTAGATGATGTTCTAGCAACTTCACACTGGGTTGCCTCCCAGTAGGTGGGACAATTCCACTGGTTCTCACATATTTCACAAAAAGACTAACCTTTTCCACACCTAGGAATCAACATCAATATCTGTCAAGAATATTTCTTCCAGGATCCAACCAATAGTTGTGAATATTGAAACACTCTGTATCCATGGACAATATGTATTGTGTATGATACTATTACATAGTGTGTAATGTAATAATGTATCATAGAGTAAGATTTTCTAAGGATAGTACGCATGTGTAATATACAATAGTCTTAAATGTAGAATGTGTATTATATGTCTATATAATAAAATATGTTTTTGTATGTCATGCATTCAGCCATAACTTGTAGAGATCTGTTTACCACATTCAACTTATCATGTACAATAATTTTATTCAAAAGGAGCAGTTATCTGTGTTTTGTAAAATAACTTTTCAATTCAATTTTCACTAACAGTTGGTCATTTTCAAGTGCATTACGAGTCATTAGCAAGGGGGTTGTTCAAACTAGAAATCAACATACATTACCAGGATGACGACAGCTGTGAATATCATATATTACGTCATGATTTCTCCATGACATTTTGTACTTGGTCCATCGAAGTGGAGCGATATGGTATAGCGTAACCAGGCCATTGATCCCTCGGCCATTTTGATTGGACCATCGGGTGATCACGTGGAATTCAACAATGGCTTAGACCACGTGTTGTTTCGCTCAGTATGGGCAGCGATGAAGGTACGATAATTGGAAACGTCCTCTCCCATTAACCCTACAGATTGGCAGTAAGATATCCGAAAGAAAACCAACGAAGAATTCCCCCATGGTTGAATTATTGTAAACTGCTACATTGAAATTGTGATTCTATGTAAAGCATCAATTATTGGACACAACTTACCTATAGCTATTCGTTATTCCTCAATATGAATTTCTATTCGTAATAAATTGGTCTGAAATTTGGTTCTTCGTCGTTTCTCCACTCTGTATTGAAGTCTGTCCGCAAGTTAATCCATCTAATCCGAATATATGGAATATTTTCGGACACATTTTATATCTCTAGCAGAACAATGCTACGATCTGCTCTAGCTACGAGGATCTTACTGAGTGGAGAGCGACTATATGTAATGCTTTAAAAAACAAGGTTTATTGGGAGTCGGTAGGTTTCATAGTTACTTTGATCGAGAAATAGCCATCTGTGTGTCCGAATATAGGTAGTGTTCCTTATCAATTGATGTTTTACTCTATTTGTATTATAATTTTGTAAAATGTTCGACTATCATTGTCTTAGCCCCCACATTTCATTGTGAATACTATGAAAGTATAATGGAAGATATCGTGTATCTTCCCTTGTATAATACTTCAAGCCGCTGCACCGTTTTTTAGTCTATACATCTGAAAATAATGCTATAAGCTGTCACCAACTCACGTACATTAACTATCATGGTTTTAAACACTACTACAAGTGACCATAGATGGTCAGTCAACAGAAACCTAAAGCGGAAGGGTTTTTTCCTTTCAATTTGCGTATCACTGTAACCTAAGTATAGTTACCTATTAAATTTGGTAACTACGAATGCGAAAGACGTTGCAGAATCCATCTGTCGCCACTTATGGCGACTTGCACTACAGTAGTATAACTTGCCAACAAGCAATTGTTGGATTCTGTATCAAAGCAAATGCTGAAGGAGGCTATATGTAGAGCACATACCAATCGTATACCTTGTGATCTACAGGACTGGCTAATTTATATGTATGTGCTGAGTGGATATTTCATCATTATAGCCATATGTAATTAACCCTTACAGATATCATATTTGATATTTTTTCTTTTTCTTTGCATAGTGTTGCTTCCATGGATATCTGTCAGTATGGTACATTTGCTCAATGATACAATGGGAATTTCTCTGATAATCAAGAACCATTCAATTTGTTGGATGTTGTCAGGATATGTGGCGTCAGTGCTAACAGCAAGAAGCCAACTGAACGAATGAACAAACGTGGGTACAATTTGTATGTGTATTATCATATCTTCAGTTGACTACAAGTCTGTGTGTGAACCTATGAATTGAGGTGGTATCCAATAAATGGATATCATTGAAAATTATTCTAGACACTAATAGTTATTGCAAACATGGTATATATATATATATATATATATATATATATATATATAGGCTTACGACTTGGTTCCTCCCTTTGTGTGAAGCATTCTTGCAAAAACTGTGGGAGCCCAGTGGATGAATCTGGCACACACGGTCTCAGTTGCCGCAAAAGTCAGGGTCGCATCCCTCGCCACTCCGGGCTGAATCATCTCATTCAGAAGGCTCTTATGTCCGCCCAGGTTCCAGTCACCCTTGAGCCCCGTGGCCTGTATCGGTCCGATGGTCGTAGACCAGACGGCCTGTCCCTCATCCCATGGTCACACGGTCGCGCTTTGGTGTGGGATGCAACCTGCCGAGATACCTACGCTCCCTCCTACCTCCAGCACAGCTCTACCAAGGCCGGTGCAGTTGCAGACGAAGCAGCAGCGCAGAAGTGTCGTTTATATGCCCAGCTCTGCACTACTCATTGTTTTGTGCCCCTTTCTTTTGAAACAACAGGGGTTTTTAGCCAGGAATCATTACGCTTTCTCAGGGACCTGGCCACTCGAATACGCCAGCAAAATCATGATCCACAGGCATACTTGAAATTGTGCCAGAGAATCAGCGTCACCATTCAGAAATTCAACACTGATGTTAGGTACTTGCTTATGAAATTTTAATATACATATATATATATACATTATTATTATTATTATTATTTTATGTTTATTGTAATATATGTGTATATATGCTTAATTTATGTATATCATTTCCATAAAAAAAAAAAATAAAAAAATAAAAAAATAAAAAAAAAATATATATATATATATATATGTATTCTGTAGTGATTTCCGTTCATAAAGAAATTTGTAGTTTTTTAATATCTACTGCAGTCTTACTGTCCCAAACCTATGGTTTTTGGGTATGTCAACTTCTTCTCCACCTGATCCTCACACAGGACACTCATGCCATCTTTCAACATGACTGTGCAGCTCCATTTGACTGTTCTGAAGTCACAATATCAAATTGACATGTACATAGATGTGACTAGTTGGAGACTATATAGCTAGCTGCCATTAGCGATTTAAAACATAATATTGTCATTATGGGAGATCAGCATATTATAGAAGACCTCTGTGAAGACGTCATGCCACCATCTTATATTTGATTATTGTTCCTATGATGAACATCCCATAATTAACCCAAATGTTCATGTGTTACTCAGTACACTCATTATGACCTATATAATATTAGCGCAAGTGATAATTGTTTGTTAAATTGCCTTCAAATAACAAAGACTAATGTACTAAAATAATTGGTGTGAATGTGGGCTACGATGCTACGAGCTCAATGAGTATGAAT